>PVKE010011191.1:24276-40903 GCA_004027555.1 Craseonycteris thonglongyai
AGGATCGAATCCCGGCTCCGGCCCGGGCAGGACCCACGTGCTGAACTGGGGAGTTCCCACAGTTTGGTTCTCTAACTGTCTCTGTCTCTGTCTCTCTCTCTATCTGTCAAAAAGTAAAATAGAAATAACTATGCACTGAAGACAAAAAGATAATTTCTCTCTATAAATGTGAAAAGATAAAAAAAAAAAAAAAAAAAAAGGAAGTAGGTCAGCGTTCAGCCGCAGGAAAGCGCGGCTCTGCATTCCTGTGACTCAAGTCTCCGGCTGGGAGCAACCCTGTCAACTGGAAGCAACAAGCTGCTCATCTCAACGACATCACTGGGCAGCCCCCTCTTGCTTCCTCTCACCTCCCATGAGCGATGTCAGTGTGCTCCTCCATGTAGCTGAGCAAACAGACAAACCTCTGGTGACAGCACATTCGAACCCTCTCAGCAGCCTTGAGAAGATCATCTGGAAAGCCAGATCCTTTAATACCCAAAGCCTTTCCACTTCAGATGCTTCCTGGTCTATTATTTTATCATCTCTGCTCTAAAAAGAGATTTTTTTTTTTTTTCTCTCCAAGAAACTCTTTCAAGGAAGCTGCTCCATTTCCCCCACGTGGCTGAAGAGATGTTCCCGCTGAGAAGAGTGTTCTGGGTGTGATCGTGCTAAGAAAGGATAGCGCTAACACTTTTTGCCCCTTCCCTTTGCACATGTTAATCCCTGACCCTGCGTTCAAGATGGGAGTTTCTGTATGGTGTCTGTGGTACCAATAAAATGTCTCTAATGGGGGAGGGGCCTTTGCTTTCTAGGGCCAAGGGTTGAGTTGGCCTGTGGTGCTGGCAGTTTCCTGTGGCTGTCAGGACGACCCAGTGCTGGGACATGGGCCTCAATCCCCTGACTGTCTGCTTCTGACAATTTGATTTACAGCTGCCCCACTTGAACTTGGAGTTGGTATATACATACATCAACATGTGCTGTGCTCAGCACCTTCTATGCATTAACTCATTTCATCCTCACAATTCTCTGAAGTCAATTCTGTTGTTAACCCTGTGTTACAAGTGAGAACCGAGTCACAAAGTGGCTAAGTAGCTTGCCCGAAGTGTTCTCAGATAGTAAAGTTAGCAGCTTCAGCCACAGAAAACCGAAAGGCTCGTAGGATACGTCTCTGTTAAATGTACAGGTAAGGCGGCTGGTCAGCTGGGTTGGTTGAGGAAGAAACAGTTCTGTGCAACTCAGCCATAGAGTTCTGTTAGCTTAGTGGTTTAAAATTCTATTCAGCAGCTACACTCCTATTCTCCCCCTCAAGACCTGGGGGTACACTTTCCCATGGATGGCCCAGGGGAGAGTTTATCAGGACTGAAGACTGTATTCCTTAATCTCCAAAACCTAGCTTTCAACTTTGTAGGGGGTTTTAGCTCCTGTTCGAAGCCACTCCTGACTTTGCACCATAGGCCAAATTCACTATCTTCTCAGGAAAGACCCTAAAGACCCTTCCATTCTCCCCCTGCCCCTAAATCTTACACTCCTGAGTCCTTGTCTGCCTGGCCTTTGACCTGAACTTTGCTTATTTTCCATCATGCTGGCATTAGGCAAGTGGACATGGGAATCTCTCAGCTAGACCAGCGATAGATGAGTAGGGTCCTCACACGGTGTCTCAGGAGTGTCACTCATGTGTTCAGAGGACTGCTTGAGGTTCCAAGCTACTTGATACTCCACAAACACACTCACAATCTCTTGCCTTGATATCTTTGCTCATGGTGTTCTCTTCACCAAGAATGACCCATCTCTAAATGTCCAAACTCCACCCATTTGTCAAGGCACCATACCGTGTAGCTGCTGCCTAATGCCTTCCCTGAGCCCCGCCCCGGAAGTCCTCTGAACCACCTCTGAACTAGGCTTTCAGTCAGAGCCTGTCTTTTGTCATACTCATATGTCTACTGCACTCTTCTGAGATATGTATATTATGTTCACCTTTTCTATTGTGTGTCTATTGTGGTCTAAAGGCTAAGTCACAGTAATTTAACTGCATCTCAATTTACTTAGCAGAGAGCCTGGCATGTAAGGTGTCTCTAAGTGGAAAAGGAGGGTACGCTTACGCAAACAGGGGGAAAGCAGTATCTGGTTAGGAAACCTTTGGGAATTGCAAATAACGTGCTTGCCAAAGAGATGATGTATGTGATGTATCAAATAAAATAATATTTACATTCCAATTCCTGTCTTCTTTGGACATGAGTCTAGGGCGGGGGTGGCGAACCTATGGCACGCGTGCCTAAAGTGGCACGCGGAGCAATTATTTCAGCACACGGAGCTGGGAGGGTGCTAAGGGCAATTTCACGGTGAGTTTAGACTACAGGGTCCAAATAACAACTAAAATTGATCTAAGTTGCAGATGGGAAGACAAAGAAGAGCGCCGCATACATTTTTTAATTATAGGAGTACTTTTCTGTTGTATTACTTGCTTTGGTTGATGCCAACTGTAAATTTATAGCAATAGATAGATGTTGAGTCATATGGAAAAGAGGGGGACAGTGGAATTTTTGTGAAGTCTGTCCTGGGGAAACAAGTGCTTTCGGGAAATATATTTCCTCCAGATGAGAGACTTCCTGGTTCAAATAAAGTAGTGCCCTATGTTATAGTTGGAGATGAAGCTTTCAGATTACACAAACATGGCATGAAACCATACTGTAAAATAACAGCTCGAGGAGAAAAATCTAAAGTCATCTTCAACTACAGGTTAACTCGTGCTCACAGAGTAATGGAAAATGCGTTTGGGCTATTGAGTCAAATTTTTCGAGTATTCTACTCTCCCATTGCTGTCACACCTGAAACATGTGAACAACTTGTAATTGCAGCAAGTGCAGCTTGTGTAATGTTAAAAACAACAAAATATAAACCTGATGTGATTCATCTGTCTTCTTCTGCACAACAGAAATCACACTAACAATGATAGAGGATTCTTTAATTTTCATGGGTACTCCGTGCATTTGACGACTCATGTTTATTATTATAATTTAATTCTGTCACATGTTTTTTTCCTTTTTGTTTCATATAAATTATAATTTTACTATAATATCATGTTATTCTACACCGAGTAAAAATGTAATAAATGACTGACAGATTTTCTATGGTATTTAATTTATATAATTACCTTTGTTATGCACTCTAATAAAATATTTAAACTTTAAAACAAATAATTGTGAATACCATTTAAAAAATTATAGTTTTTTGATATAAAAACATCCTATGCCTCTTATAGACATAAAAATAATCGCTCTCTCTATCTCACTCGATGGGTTGGCACGCGAGTCGAGCGAGTATACTCTTATTTCATAAACTTTGGCACTCAGTCGCCAAAAGGTTCGCCACCCCTAGGGTAACTCAGAATCCAAACAGATCAACTCTCCACTTAAAAGAATAAATTCTATTATTTAATTATGTGGGTCATGAGAAGAGGCTTGACAGAGGTCATTTCAGAGCCAAACCTTCCTTAGCTTTTCTTCTCACTTGTATTCTCCTTTCTGATTAAAAATCAGTGGAATTTTGAGAAACCAATTCCGAGTGTGTCATACTTACTCTGCTATTTTTCCCTCAAATGCCATCTGATACTGAAATGATTACATAAGGTTTAGAGCAGGCTCTTCATTCCTTATACGCTAGAAGCCCATTGGCTTTTCTGAGTTGATTCAGGGGTAGTAATAATAAGAGTAGTAGTGGTGGTGGTGGTGGTATAGTAGTAGCTCCTAAAACCCCCCCCCCTTTTTTTTTTTTTTTTTATTGTTTGAGAGGTGAGAGAGAGAGAGAGAAGCGAGGAGAGCTCAGAGCAGTCTCCATAGTTGTACATCATTAGTTGTGACATAGTTTCATTCCACACAGGTGGATGTGGGGCCACCTGGGGCAGAAACAAAACTGAGAACTCTCATGGGAGGCGAGAACCTTCCCCACCATCCCAGCAGTTACCCGTTACCGGTATGCTACAGTTTAGCATATGGGCCTACACAGGCCAGGGTCGGGATTCGATCCCCAGACCTCATGGTTGCAAGGCAAACGCTTATCCTGTTGAGCTATCCCAGCACCCATAATAGCTCCCAAGCTCCTTACAGAATGCCCTAGGTAGGGCATTTTAGTCACAAGCAACAGATACTAACTCTGGCTAATTTAGCAGAGAAGGGAGTTAAAGACTTATAACAAGACACTGACTTATAATAGATGGTGCCAGTGCTACTCTTTCTGTCATCCAGCAGTCCCTGTGAAGGCCGGTTACAAACAGTACCTAGCTGTCCCCTTCTCCAGGATAATTGCCCTCTGCCATAAGGAGACTCCTCACCTGGGGGATTACTCTTCAGCTCCCAGCAGCCAGGGACCAATGACAGATTGCTATGGGGGTCAAAGAAGGCCATCTTGCCCCAAGGCAGGACTTGCTCAAGAGTGCAATTCACACCTACAGTCCCTAGGCTGAGGCTAGACCCCAGCTGAGAAGACTTCTTAGCTCTCTCGCCTACCCTATCCTGCTGCCCTCACTTCCTTGGAGATTCTTCTGAGAGCATCAATAATTCCTATGCTGAGAATCTCCACCTCAGGCTCTGCTTCTGGGGACCCCAACTGAAAACAAAAGGACACTAAGAACACCCATTGAGAGGACAGGACCCACGGCAGCCATGGGATGGGTGTTCTCTAGAGAAGGAGCTGAGGGATGGTCTTTTCAGTCTGCCTCCTTCAGGATGAACTTAGCCATCTTCAAGGGGTTTTTTTCTCCCCCCTCTGTTGAAGATTCAAAAAAAAATTTTTAAGGGTCTAACCAGCTTATGCTGGGTCACATGCCCACCTTAGCACAAAGGAAGGACTGGACATCTCCTTCAATTGTCCTACCAAACTTTCCAGTTTCTCTGAGGTAACAAATACCATGTCATTTAATCCTTAGGACAGGTTGAGGGGTAAATGTTGTATCTGTCATCCAAATGAAGAAATCTAGGCACAACTCAGGATAGGCCCAGGAGCTAGCCTGGCACTGCCCCTCCTCCCATCCTCCAATTTCTTATTTCAAAGACCCTACTTTGTGAAGTTGACTCCCCATATCCATTTCAGCCCCATATGGTTAGTAAGCCCACCATCAAATCAAATAATATTTACATTCCAATTCCTGACAACCCCACCCCCCTTGGCAGTTATTGGTTTAGGAACGGGCATGTGTCTGTGTCCTAGCTAATGAGACAGGAAGAGAATTGTCCTGGGCCTTCTGAGAACTATCTCTTTGCTGCTACAAAGAAGATCCAAGAAGAGACAACCCCCAACTCTTCCTCTGGACATTGCTTAGTCTGGGTCTAACAATCAAAGTCTCCTCAGACATCTTGCTCACCATTGTGGTTCATGCCAGCACAGGGAAGTAGAAGTACCAAAAGAATCAGGGAGAAAAAAAAACCCTGCCCAGATTCTGCTAGGCTTCTGGTGTTGTTGCTCTGTCATAATATGAAGTTCCCCATTGTTTAAGATGCAGCTTAAGCTGGGGATTTTTGTGACTGTTAGTCAAAGGCATCCTAACTGAGCATTCACTGCTCTGGACTTAACAATGCCAATAAAATGAGGACATTTTCCAAGATTAGTCCCAGGAAAACTCATGATTTTCAGAACTGCCATTTATTAGCTGTGTAACCTTGGACAAGGTTTATTAAACCTCTCTGCATCACAGTTTCCTCATATATTAAGTAGAGATGGTGTTGGTAGCTACTGCAGAGTGTGGTTGTATGGATTAAACAGGATCAAGCATTTAAAACAAACAACCCACCCCCTGGCACATAGTAAGTGCCCACTAATAGTTCGCTGTTAGATACACTCTTGGAAGAGAAGTTGAAACAGAATCAGAAATGAATGTCTATTGCTTTTATACAGCTGCTGAATATTTCATAATTTTTTAGTACTCCCCCCACCCACATTTTTTCTGGTATTTATCCACATATGTACCTCACTCAGCCATCACATCATCTCCTGACAAATGGCATAATTATGTCAGTGCATCCACTTAAAGTTTGGTTGTATTTAAATTGTGAACTTCCAAAAGGCATAGATTCCTCCTCTTGCCTTTGTTAAAATAGCCCCCAGTCTGATTCCAGGAACATGTGGACACTTAAGATATTCTTAGCTCAGTGGTTTATAACCATGGGTCAAAAATCAAATTCAACTGCAGTGATTCTTAATCATTTTGGGGTCATGAACCCTTTTTGAGAATCAAATGAATGTTGTGGGCCAACTCCCAGACAAAAGTACAGCAAAGCAAAATGACCATACACAAATCCCTACACCCCTCCCTCCCTCCCCCACCCCAACCCCCAGGCATGAGACTACCTGAATTAAAACCTTTAAGATAAACCCAAACCAAAGCAGAATGGTTTCTGAACATTGCCATGTGCCAGGGACTTCACAAACTACATCTCATTTAACCTTTAGAGAAATGCCAGGATGAAGGGACTACTTTCGCCTTCTGTGTAGGTTCAGGGATGTAACAGCTGAGTAGTTTCACTGTCTTGGCTCATAAGCCCTCCTTGTTCCCTCAAGGCCAACCATAGGTCACCAACTAAATTCACAGGCAGGAGCAAGCATTTTCATGTCAGTTTTGCCAGTGAGGAAACTGAGGCATTCTGAGAAGACCTCATTGGAAATAAAAATGGCAAAATAAGGTCAGCTCAGGGCATCCGGGCCTAAGGAGGCCTTCACTCATTGGCTACCTTCTTCCTTCATTCTCTCATACGTCTGACTATTGTAGTGTGCCAGGCACCGCGCCAGGATGTGATGCAGAAAGGCCTGGATATGAATTCTAGCTCCGTCAGCTGGTTGCTGTGTAACCTTGAGGAAGCGAATTAATTCCCTGAGCCTCAGTGTCCTTATCTTTAAAGTGGGGTTACTCTTCATTGTAGGGCTGTCCTACAGGTTAAGTGGGCCTGTGGCAGGAGAATAGCCTACCCAGGGCTGGCACAGTGGCTGCAACACAGCAATCACTTGCAAACAAATGTGATCTATTTTATGTTGTCAGATAAAAGACCCTTAAAGGATAACCTGAAGTCCCACCCAGAAGAGGGTCCCTGCAAGAAGGGCAGAGTGGAGGCCTACACCAACACAGGGAACATTAACTTCTTCTCCCCAGACCACTCAGCTGACACTCCTCTTTGTTTTCACGCTGAAAAGGGAAAAATATTTTCCTGACGGTTGGCAGTGGAACTTTTCCCTTAATCTTCCCTTTGCATGTTGTTTCACCAAGATCCAAAGTGACACAAAACAAACTCCAGAAACCATTTCATCAGGGAATGTCTCAGCACCCCCCACAGCTGTACCCAAGGGCACACACAAAAGCAGCTTCCCACAGACCTCCCCAAATATTTGAACACGGTCCTAAAGAGTGCTTTGAGAATGTCTGGACCTCCAAATAGAGAAGGCCTGCCGAGAAACCAGGAGGACAGCCACAGGTGGCCGGCCAAGCGCCTGAGCTCTGTCTTCTGCCCCAAAGCCTCCCTCGGGGGCTAGACCTCAATTTTTATGTTCAGGGGCTTGTCAGTTTTCTTCCAGCCATGACGGAGGAATTCCTTCAGCCGACCCAGTCTGATAGCCTTCCCAGATACGGGCACCCAGATATGGACTGGATCCCGTCCACGCTAATAGATCAAAATAAACAGGGAGAGGAGAATCAAGCCCAACCTGCTGGCCCAGAATCTAGTCAGGATTGACTAGAATGTGACTTGAAGTACTCCCAGCGTTTGCCAGGAAAACAGCCTCCTTGATCAATGGGATGGTTGTTTTGTCACTGAATAGCGAGCTATGGATTGTGCCAACTGGCCTTTTCTTTCACACCAGGGTGGGGCTTGGGGACGGGAGGGTCATTCAGTCATCTGGACATGGGCATCTTGGCTCTGGACACTGTTCCCGCTGCTTCAAGCCTGCTGGGCCAACAGGGAAGAGAGAACGAGGGAGTAAGCTTCCCCTGACCTGTCTAGCTCTTCCCCCATGGATATGTAGGGGCTGGTTCCTGTCCAGTCTCTACAACTCATGGCTGTGGCAGAGGATGGGGGACAGAGAGCACCCCAGCCTCTCTCTAGGCCATCTCCAAGCCCTTCTGCCAATCCCTTCCGAAACAACTCATCCTTTGTCCTCCTTCAGCCAAAGAACAAAAACCTTTGTGCAGACTGTTTCAGGGATAAGCCCCTAAGAAGTCACAACTTACCAGTACCACAAACAGCCAGGCGTTGAATGCTCATGTGGGCTCACCTGGGGTTCCCCATTGCCCTGGGACCCACAGAGCCTACCCACTGCCTAGCATGTTTGCGAGCATAGCTAACACTTACATTGATCCCTTCATAAGCGTCTTCCCGTTTAAGCTTCACTTCAACACCAAGCGGATAAGGAGGCAACTGCGGCAGAGGGAGGTGGAGGTCGCCAGCTGAACAGCAGAAAGCAGGATTTGAACCCACCCCAGCTGAATACTTCATTGCCATGCTGTGCTGCCTCCCGCTGGTTGGATGTGCAAATGGCCCTTCTGAGATGCAGTTTTCTCATCTGTAAAATGGGTTGTTCTAATGCTGGCATATTAGTGTTGTAAAGAGCCTCCCTATGTTTGGCACATGAGGCCTTTTTCCTCCAATCAAGTAAGTATTTGGAAAGTAGCGTAAGCTGTGTGTGGCATAAGAAAATTTTCAGGTATTCACGTGTATGAAATTTATCTTCTCTGCCCATCTATAGCCTGCCTTTTTAAGACACATTGTATTAGTCCTTCCACTGCTCACCACCCTCTCGTGCACAGACACCCACTACTGTGGCCCTGCATCATCAGTCCCCAAGCAGAGTCTCTGACTTCCATTCAGTCCCTTTCTTCTTTTGCTGATTGATTAGGTTTGGGGCTGGCCCCTGCTCTATTCTTGTCCCCTGAGTTCTGCCAACACATCTCAGACCAGAAGTCCTTAACAATAGGCTTTTCTTGTGGAGTACTTTCTCTCCACTTACCAGGAAAGCCACTGGCTTTAGAGAATGGCCACTCTCGGGAACAGTGAAAGGTCAAGGCAGTGAACACAGGCATCAGGGGCCAGAAGAGGTGACTGGTACATGTAGCAAAAGCAGAGATGCCAGTGCATCTGGCTGTAACAGCACCTCTCAGGGACAATGTCACAAGGGTAAAAAACAATGTGTGTGTCAACCACTGAAGGGGCTGATGCAAACAGTTGCCTTGACTCAGAGCTCATTCCTCAAGATGAGTCACTTCCTAAACTTCCAGGGCTGTGACTACAATTGTTTATCCGACATGAACATTGAGCTTGTTTTCACTGCTGCACCACCATCCCAAAGCACACTGGGTTGCCTTTTTTTCTGAGTAACAACATCCTCTTATTATGAATTCTGTATTTCATTTGGACCTATCTTCATAGTGTTTGCGTGATTGTACAGCTTGTTCTGGGAAATTGTGAAAATAACAACATTAAGGTGAATAGAATTCTTTTTTTATTTTTAGGAAAATCCTACGGCTTTGATTTTGAAATCAGATGACAAATCCGTGGTTAACTCCACCCATCAGTGCTCTGAAGCCAAGAACTGAATATTTTTTTCTGTGAGGATTTCAGCAGCCAGTACTTATTCACTGTTGCTCAAAGTTCTCCTTCGGTGAAGTTTGAAGAAGGTGGGGGAATGGGGGGCAGGGATTGAGAGCCCAAATACTTAAAGTTATAATAAATGCAAATTTTTAAAAAAGAACCATGGGTTTTCAATGATGCCAATGTCTTGTCTTCCAACTCATAAGTTAGTTGGAGTGGAGGTGGGGTAATAGTCAAGCTTCAATCAGGAAAATAGAACTTTGTTATAGGTTGAAGTTCACGAAGATATCTGTGCAGAGCTGTTACCTCTGCATTCAATCCTGAAGTCACTATAGGTTGGCAGACCTGGCAGTTTGGAAGGAAAGCTGCACATCATGTGGGAAAGAACAAGAGCAAAAGTAAATATAACCTGTGGAAACAAGCAGTAATTCACAAGGAAAACTGAAATCCATGAGGACCAACTGCATACAACTCATATCTGTCTCCCACCATCTCAGCTTCAACCATGTAGAAGCTGGGACCCTTCATCATGGAGCTGCACACACACACCTGGTCAGGACTGGGGGAAACTGTAGGAGGAAGTGCAGAAGTAATGGAGGAGATACAGGCCCAGCTGCTGCCCTGCACCAATCAGATGGCCCTGCAGATCAGTGACAAGCTGCAGCAGCAACCTGTGCTCTCCACAGGCCTTCAGAACGTGATGGCTGCTGCCTTACTTCTACATTCCAAGTTCCATGCAAATTTTTTGTAGGGCAATCCTAGCCCAGATCAAATAGAGAAAGGAATTCTGGGAAATGTAGTTCTAGTAGCTAAGTTAGCACACTATAAAACCATCACAGTGGTGAAGTCAGAATACCAGGCAGATGTTAAGTATAGTACTTAATTATGGAGGTACCACTAAACTAACATGTCTAACATATAAACTAATTACTATGTGTTAGATGCTCTTCTAAGCACTTTACATACATTCACTCAGTTAATCCTCTTTTTTTTTTAATTCTTTTATCTTCAGTGCATATTTATTTTTATTTTATTTTATTTTTGACAGAAAGAGAGAGAGAGGCAGAGACAGAGACAGCTAGAGAACTGAACTGTGGGAACTCCCCAGTTCAGCATGTGGGTCCGCCTGGGCCGGAGCCAGGATTCGATCCTCGGTCCCCGGGGCTTCAAAGCGAGTGCTTAACCCGCTGAGCCATCCGGCTTTCCCAATTAATCCTCTTAACAACCCTAATTGCTTCCATTATCCCTACTTCACATATGACAAAACTGAGTAAGCAACAAGCAAATAAATCCTAGCACAGTTGCTATAATACTGGGCAGTCTTTCATTCATCCTTCTTTTTTTATGGCCTGCTATTATTTAATCTTGAATCCTGCTTTCTTTCCTTTTCTTTCCTTTCCTTTTTCTTTCTTTCTTTCTTTCTTTTTTTAAATTTTTTTATTGTTTGATGCAGAGAGAGAGAGAGACAGAGAGACAGAGAGGAAGGGCAGGGCCCAGAGCAGTTCCTACATTTGTGCATCATTAATTTTGACGTAGTTTCATTCTACAGGTGGAGGTGGGGCCACGCAGGGTGGGAACTGAACCCAGAGCCTCTCAAATGGGAAGCATGCCCCAGTTCAGTATATGGGTCCACAAGAGTCAGGGTGGGACTCGATCCTCAGACCCCATGACTGTAAGTCAAGTGCTCAACCCGCTGAGCCATCCCAGCATCCCCTTTACTTTTCTATTTGTACCTCTCTGTGAGACTTGAGGGGCTCTAGCTGAATATTTTTATGACTGTATTATTCTGATATTATTGTAGTTCTCCATTTGCCTCCGAACCATCTGAAAAAGAAACCTGTGTATTTTCTCATCTTCTCTTTATTCCAGGGTGAAAATGTTTGCCTGGGAAAAATTCACCAGAGCACTAAGTTCATTTCCCACGTCATATAAGGTGATGAAGAGCACAGAATTTAGAGCCAGATTTTAATTCCATCTGCATTGAGTACTAGCTGAATGACCCTGGGTGACAGGCAAGTTATTTTTATCAGTCAGTTACTGCTACATAACAAATTAACCCAAATGGAAATTTAACAAGTATTAATTCTTGCTCATGTATCTGAGGGTTGCCTGTGGGTCTGCTGAGCTAGGCTGATATCAGCTGGGTGGCTTTGACTGAAGCTGAAGGCCCAGCTGAGCATGGCTTCTCGTGGATTTTGACCTCATGTCTGTTCACTGTGTATTCATTGTTGCTAAGAGGCAGCAACTACCCAGGACAAACTTTTCTCATGTTAATGGAAGAGGTGCAAGAGAGACAAGCAGAATCAGGTACTTTCCCTTAAGACCTAGACTCAAATCTTCTACATGCATTCCATTGGCCAAAGCACAAGTCAAGGTCAGAAAAGTACAAATGTACATGGCAAATATAGATGACAGAGAGTGTAGACCGGAGGAGGGGGAGATTGGAGCCAATCATTTATAACATTTAACAATAATATTATTATTAAAAAGCTAACAACTATTCCTTAGGTTCTCCTTTAAATGCATTTTTAGATCTCAGAAGTTAAACTTTCAAAAGAAAAGCAGAAGTGAGTGGATATTTCAGATTTGGACAGTTAAATAAATGCACAGCATTCAAAGGGGAATTTTAGGCACGTTTCTCTGTTCTCCTCCCAATGCCTTTAGGTCATAGGTACCCCATAATATCTATCCGAAATTTCTGTGATCCATGGACTTAGGTCCACTGATGTCATCTACGTATTGATGTCCTTCCCAGTACCAATTCCATGTTTCGAATGTGATTAGGCGAACTTGAAGTTTGACCAAGGATACAGAGAGCCCAATGCTAAGTTATCAGGGTTTTCCATTTCCCCTCTAAACGTTTTTCCCAAGAACATTTTAACCCTCATACATAGAATTTGAACCTTGGGAAAGCTGGGATGGCTCAGCGGGTAAAGCGCTCGCTTTGAAGCCCCGAGGACCGAGGATCGAATCCCGGCCCCGGCCCATGCGGACCCACATGCTGAACTGGGGGGTGCCCCCAATTCAGTTCTTGCCGGGACCTATGTGGGAGTCTCCCAACCCAATTCCTGCCCTGTGCAGCCCTGTGCCCACCTGTGGAGTGAAACTATATGGAAAACTAATGTCGACTATGGAGACTGCTCTGGGCCCTCCCCCTTCTCTCTGTCTCTCTCTGTCTCTGTTTCTGTCAAAAATCAATAAAATAAATCTTTAAAAAAAAAGAATTTGAACCTTGACTTTCAAGGATTTTAGAGACAGATTGTGCCTGTAGGGAGAAAGTTCTGCTCCATCCTTGTATAATAACTCAGGTATGTCAGAAGCACAGAGCTTGAATTTCCTTGCTTCTAAGTGTCTGCATCCTGTATCTTTTTAGTTCTTTTCTAATGTGTCATTTGTTTTTCTTTAAAAATGTTTTGTTCCTGTGGTGGAGAGTGTTGTCCACATTTACTCTCCTGGGTGAGCTTTATGTCTTTTTTGTCTTCTGGGGAAAAATTAAAAACATTTTTTGGAGCAGAATTAACATTGGTCAACTGAGTTCCTTGTAATTGGGGCAGCCCCACCCACAAAGAACCTTTTAGTTGCAGGAGTCTTAACAATAACAACAGCATCAAATCCCATTACCAATTCCCCACCAGAGGACAAAGTCTTTGATGAAAACAAATCATGCTGTCTTCATATTTAAGTATAAACAAGGCCTGGCACAGTTGGGATTTAAACGATCTTTGTTAATTAAATAAATAAATTCCAAACCTCTGTGACACAGAATCTGTTGTGGCAACACTTCTAAAAACAAGAACATTACCATGTGAGTTGCTGTGGATGTGGGAGTTATTTTATAGGGAAGGATTAATTCTGGGCAAAATTATCCATAGACATATAATTCTCTTCAGATCTTGGAGTCTCAACTCTATAGGCCTTCACTCTCAAAGCCTTGTTTGCTACCCTGTATTTCTCTGGCTTCTTCCTATTGTACAAAAATGTAGATAAGATTGAGAGCTGTGTGTTTAGTTTTTATTCACAGTGATTTGTTCCACATCTTTTATAAGTCGGGCACGATGGGTTTTAGGGATTAAAAAGTCAAATACAACATGATAATTGCCCTTAGGAAGTTCACAGTTTAGTGGGGAATAGATACATGAAATTAATGACTACTGCACCAAATGACAAATTCTCAAATGCTGTGGGAATCCAGAGCAGGTACCACTAGTCCTTCACAGAAGAGACAACATCTGAGCTGATTCTTGGTGGACAAATAGGAGTTGGAGATGGGATGCAGTTCCAGCAGAAAGAACAGTATGTACAAGGACTCCTGCTGAAGAGCAATGAACATTCTTGGCACACCATGGAGTTCAGCATGACTGGGTAAAAGTGATGTAAGTGCGGGTGTGGCTAGCACTGTAGCTAGAAAGGGAAGCAGAGCTGGATCATGCCTGCCACCTCTTAAGGCATCTTAAGAAGTGTTGATTTATCCTGAGTGCAATGCGGAGTCACCAAAAGTTTATAAATAGGAAAATGACCTGTGCAGATTTGTGATTTAAAAAGATAGAGACATGAATTGGGGAGCCCAGTTATGAGACCATTGCAATTATCAGGCAACAGATAAGCGGCCCTGTCGAGGGCCCCCCTCCTCTGTGACAGGTCAGCTGTGACCAGGGTTTCACCCTCCCACGCCCTGCACAGGCTCTGGTCTATGTGTCTTTAACACTTCACAAGCTGTGGCTACTTTATTTCCAGTTAACTTAAACTTCCTTCATTGGTGATCATTTCATCCTGCCAAGTGTAAAGTTTACAGCCTATGATAGTTTTTAGTACATAGATTTCAGGGCTTTTCGCTTTTTTTTTAATGGAAAACCATGGGGACTTTTCATGCTTGTAACCCAAGAGTACATGAATGACTTCATGCAAACTTCTCCCAAAACATTGACTTTAGGTGAAGACCAAATATTCAAATTTCAGGCTGGAGCTCAATAGCAGGTTGAGCATTTGTTGTTTCTCCTCTCAAAAAGAAAAGGAAAAAAAAGAAGAAGAAGAAGAAGAAAAGAAAGGAATAGTGTGAGCCAAGGAAAGAGAAGCAGCAGTAGAAGAGAAAAGGAAAAGAATAAGAGGTTTCCCATTTCACTATTGGAAGAATTGGCATCTAAATAATGAAATAATATACTTGTATGTGTGAAGGTCTCTGATTCTACAGAAAATGACGGTATTAAATTCTGAATGTTTAGATCAAAATGTCAGACTCAGTATTCTCCATCACACTCAGTATTCCCCATCACACTGAATCCTCTCCTGCTAGCTTCCCTCCATTCCTGGCTGTCCCTGCAGTCTCTCCGTAAATGGCCACCACCACCAGGGCAGGGTCCCAAGCAAGAGTGGCCTGGGCTTCTCATCTCTAAGATATTAAAAAAAGTTTTCTTTGAATGATTCTCCAAAGAGAAGTAATTACCAAGTAAAATGAACACTTTTGCTTTCCATTTTCTTGGGCCTGGCTACCTGGATCTGATGCTGCAGCTCTGTAAGACCGAGTACAATTCAATGGGCTATGACTTATTTTCTGTCCCTTCACAACTCTCTTACACTGGGATTATGGATGCTTTGGAAATTTTAGGAACTGATTTGGTTAACTATTCCTGCACAAACCAACCCCAAACTTAAGAGACTTAGAACAAAACAGTTTACTATGCCTCACAATTCTGTGGATTGATCAAATCTTCCTTCCCATGACTAGAAGTCAGTGTTGGCTGTCAACTAGGAGCTCAGCCAGGGCTGCGGGCTGAAAACCTCAGTTCTCTTCCACTTGGGCTGTTCATACGGCTACTTGGGCTTCCTCACAGTGTGTCAGCTGAGTTCCAAGAAGGAATATTCCAACAGGTAAAGATGGAAGTTGCTGTTTCCTTACACAGAGTACCTCTGCTGTGTTCTATTGATTAAAGGCAGTCACACATCTAGCTCACATTCGAGGGGAGAAAGATGGACTCTACCTCTTAGTAGAGAAATGGCAAGAACATATTGCATACGAACATGTGGAATGGGAGATATAATTGTGACAATCTTTGACAGAAAGAAGAAGAAAGCCAGTCAGAAGAAGCTCTGTGGACAGCTGACGTTGAAATGCCTAGATCTGGATAGTAAAGTGTCAAAATCAGTGGTCCCTGGGGAAAGGTAGCTAAACACTATCCCCTTTGTAAAGAACAAGCCCCTTATAGGCTTGTTGCCAGGGAAGTGATTGTAAATATCCTTCCTATAAAAATTCTGTCAGTCTCTTTAATTGTGGCCCAGCACACGACATGATCCTGAGGAAAGTAGTCCTTAGAGCAGGGGTTCCCAACCTTTTTATACCCTAGGGCGCATTCTAAAATATCAGTAGGGCGGCGGGCACCAGCTATTTCTAAGGATATTTATTATTGAACAAGAATAAAAAATAATAAACAAAAATAATTTTAAAATAATAAATTTATTGTACAAATTATATACACATAAAGAAACATATATAAAAAAGTAATACAAAGTAAATAAAAAAACACAAGTATAATAAAATCATTTAAAAAAAACATAAAAGAAAACATAAAAAAAAAACAATCTGTCAGTGTGATCTTTGGCATTGCATTTCATTGGCCAGTGCCTCGTAATTAGGAGAGTATGACAACAACCCTGTTAGCAAACAATTATTAAGATGCTCATCGGTAAGTCAAGATCTATATCATGATTTTATTAAATTCATGTTTGAAAACAAAGATTCACATAAATACGTTGACCCGAAAAACGATTTGATTTTATATGCCGCTTTTTTTTTAAATGGGAACCTTTCTTTGTCGACTATGTTCCATAAGTCCTCTGATATTAAGGATTTTAGCAAAATATCGTTCTTAAGGTTCAAAATTTCTAACTCTAGTTCTTCCGCTTTCCCCTGAACAAGGTCTGCAATACATGCAGCTAGTTCTATTACATTTATTTGGCAAGTAAAAGGATTGATACAGAAGGAGACAATTGGCTCGATATTTGTAAACTGCAGAAATCTCTCTTCAAACTGTTTTTGAAGCACTTGCAGGGTCTCAATAAATAATGACACGTTTAATTCATTGTTACCTAGC
>PVKE010011192.1:0-40789 GCA_004027555.1 Craseonycteris thonglongyai
GTCTTATACGCCGGAAAATACGGTAATTGTGACAAAAATCATATAGCATAAAATTTAACATCTTAATCATTTTTCAGTATATAATCTAGTAATGTTAAGTACTATATTCACATTGTTATGCAATAAATCTCTGGAACTTTTTCATACAAAATATAGCAAGATGTTTTTTGTTTTACTCAGGGTTCCTGATATACCATTGACCTCCCAATGAAATAGTCACATTTCTCAGATTTTATTTAAGAAACCAATATAAATGTATTTTGTTATATAATGTTTAATACATATAAAACATTACATGTAATAAATACATAGGTTATAAAATGCAATAATAATAAAAACACCCATGAATCTACCATGTAATATAGTTCATTGGCCTATGGGTTTCCTCTGTATCCATTCCCCTTCCCCCAAGATTTAGCTTTTTAATTTAGTTTGGAAACATACAAATTACATAGTAAGCACTGTACTCCTATGTAGAATTAGTTTCTGAGACTAGTTTCTCCTTCCCCTGAAGGAGTTCATAGCATAGTTGAGAGAAGCATACTTAGGAATAAATACTCATGATAGTGAGAAAATTCCCTACTAGATATGTGAAGAAAGTACTACGGAAACCATGTGAGGTTGCAGCCAATTCTCCTCAGGTGTGGAAAGTGGTGTGGAAAGCTGCTGAGATGGAGTGATCAGTGAGCTGGACTTTGAAGAAAGAGGAACTATTGACAGAGTAGACAATGAAGATGAAACTATTTCAACAAGAGGATGCAAGACGAATAAAGAGATGGTGGTAAATAAGTACATGGTATATTGAAGGAACCTCAAATAGAGGGTGCCTGGAGATGGTGCTTCATCCCCATAGCTGCTCCACAAACTGAGATTTCCTAGTAACAGTTTTGAGTCAGGCACTGTTATGCTCTGGGGAACTCCAGCTGTGGCTTCCAACAGCTTATGTCTATAGGGGTTGGACCAACAAGCAAGCATTAACAGCATGATCAGTGTGATGAAGGAAGTGGGCGTAGGGTGCTAAGGGAGTCCATACAGGCAGAAGTAGGTAAAAGGTGAGGCTGCAGGTTGGGCTAGGTTGGGATAGATCTACATGTGCCATGTCAAGGAATTCAAACTCTACTTTAGAGACATTGAACATTTAAGAGGATTTTGGGCAGGGAAATGAGTACAATCATGACCCGATTGCTAGTTTTGAAAATAAAATTCTGTCTAGTGAAGGTGAGAAAGACTAAAAGAGCCATTAGAAAGTTGTTGCAATAGTTCAAGTGGGAAATGCAGACTCCTAGACTAAGGCGATGACATTCATTTGTTCATCACCGTCTGGCACCCTTCTGTTCTGAGAGGAGACTACATACAATTGCTCTATCTAGGGGTATGGGTGGACAGGGTAAGTGAGGTGGAAGTTGGGGATTTGGGAATGTTAATGAAATGTCCAGTGGATTAAGAAACCAGGTAGGCATTTATTTTATCCCTTGGATTTTTGATTTGGAGGACCCAGTCCCCATTGCCAATCAGAATCTATCAGAGTTTTGCCGCCTGCAGAAATTAAGGTGGGGTGTGATGGCCTTTGCCTGTGTCCCTAAAGCTACCGCCCTAGCTGGGCTACAGGCTCACATCAGGGCACTGCCTCTTGGCTGGCATGATTCGATCCTTCACGCTGCCTGCTTTTTCTAGGACAGTTTATTGCTCTAATATCACTGATTCAGTGTTGCCTTTTTTCTGTATGTGTTCAAGCAATTCCTACAGTTACCCTTCTAATACATTTCCACTTCTTTTTCATGATCTTCTCATTCAGATTTCCAAGACTTCCTCTCTTTAAATTTTAGCTTAGAGATTTCAGTAATATTGAATAAAACATCATAAATAGATGGAGTGGTTAAGGCATGACTTAGAGGACTCTGTCCCTTGTGGAACTGAGGCAGAACTTTATTTATTTACTTGGCAAAATACCAACCCCTTGAATTTCATTTTTAAATAAGCCCAGGGTGCATAGTCCAATGCCTCTCTCCCTTTCAATGTGGGTACTTTGTGCCAATGAATTAATGCAGGAATCTTAGATGCCAAAGGCTTTCCTAAGGAAACTAAGGGCTTAGGTGGGAATCACTAAAAGGTTCTGAACCAGGATCAGGCCATTTCTCTCTTTCTCTCTTCATAAGTCATTACTGATAGTTTATACTCTGCTGCATGGGCAATAAGTTAACCCAGGTTTCATCTAGCTGGAAGATAAGAGCCTAGATGGAAGTAGAGTCCTTTAGGAAAGGTGAAAGGCATTGGGTAGCACCAATCACTCTCATCCTTTGAATTCCTTCTTCCAGACAGGGACAGCAGGAAGTGAGAGGACACTGAGCCAGAGGACAGGTTCAGTAGTAACCACATGCCTTGTGTGATCATGCTGGTCATTACATTTAAAAATGCTCTTTATGATTAGTGCATAGGGACCTGAGTACCTGTCCTTCTACCCTGGCCACCCTCCAGGACTTCATGAAAACCTCACCTCTGTAAATCGCAATTAAAGGGTTAATGTTTGGCCCAGTTGGGGTGACAGGGTGTGTGTGTGTGTGTGGGGGGGGGTGTCTTGTAACTGGGGTTATTTTGAATATTGTTCCTGGAGAGAACTTTGTAGAAGAGGAAGGAAGGGACACAAAAAAGACAAGTATCATGTATCCCACATTTTGCAGACCCTTTTTGATCTCTGGCTAGTTTTCATCATTGAGATGCAGCTTTGGTACCAAATCATGGGGCAGGGCAGGGAGAGTGACAGAGGAAGGTTTGGGACCAACATTTATAAGGGCACCTTCTGCTAGTCCAAGAACTGTGGTGCAGGGTGCTACCGTTTAGGAGAGAGAAACTCGGAATCCTGTGAACCAGGGTCCTAGGGGAGGGAGGTGATTGGCTTCATGGTTGCACACTCCCTCTACAAAACACATGACTTTTTCCTAAGAGCATCATCACTCACCAACAAAGTGAGTGATCAATTTGCTTTTGCGGGGGCTGGTTGGTGGGTACTCTAAGCGTCAGAACTCTGGCCAGCTTTCAGAAATAAAGGTGAGGGCAGTTTTTATAGATATCATAAACAGGAAAATTAATCACAAGATCTTTCCTTGTAAAGAAATCCTTCAAGACTTGCAAAAGCAGGCCATGTTAAGACATGGTGGCTGCCTTCCAAAGCAGCATGGACTTAACCAGATAAATTCATTGAAAACTATTTTGAATTTTGAATATTGCAAAATAATCTGGTGTTGAATGACTGCTTTCAATTATGAAAGACAATAATTAAGAGACATTTCCCTGCAAATTCAAACCACAATGAAATATCACCTCATGCCTGTTAGAATGGCTGTCAAAATGACAAGAGGTAACAAATGCTGGTGAGGATGTGGAGAAAAGGCAACCCTTATGCACTATTGGTGGAATGTATATTGGTACAGCCACTGTGGAAAATTGTATGGAGTTTCCTCATAAAATTAAAAATAGAACTACCACATGACTGAGCAATTCCACTTCTGGGTATTTACCCAAAGGAAACAAAATCCCTATTCTAAAGAAATATCTGCACTTCATGTTCATTGCAACATTATTTCACTAGCTAACATAGGAAAGTCACCTAAGTGTTCATCAATAAATGAATGAATAAAGAACATGTGGTATGTATATGCAATGGAATACTATTCAGTCATAAAAAATGAAGAAAATTCTGCCATTTGTGATAACATGGATGAACCCTGAGAGTATTATTTTAAGTAAAATAAGTCAGAGAAAGACAAATGTTATATGATCTCTCTTATATGTGGAATTTAAAAACAACCAAACTCATAGAAACAGAGATCATATTTGTGGTTACCAGAGGCAGGAGGTAGCGGGTGGAGAAATTGGGTGAGGGTGGTCAAAAGATACAAACTTCCGGTTATAAAATAAATAAATTCAGGGGATGTAATGCACAACATGATGACTTTAGGTAATACTACTGTATTGTTATTTGACGGTTGCTGAGAGTATATCTCAAAAGTTCTCATCACAAAGAAAAAAGTTTGTAGCTATGTGAAGCGATGGATGTTGACTAAACTGTGGTAATAATTTTGCAATATATACATATATCACTATGTTGTACATCTTAACTGATACAAAGCTTTCTGTCAAATATATCTCAAGAAAACTGGAAAACAGAGACATTTCCCACCAATATAAATTGAATGACATACAGTAGAGTAATACATTCTTAGTATCGTAAACATTTTAAATATTATTAATAATACTACACAGCACTTACTATGTGCAAAGTGCTATTTCTAAGCAGTTTACATATAGTACATAAACTCCTTTAATCTTCACTGTATACCTATGAGACTGGTGCTTTTATTGTTCTCATTATACAAATGAAAAAACTGGGGCACAGAGAGGTTAAGTAATTTGCCCAAGGTCACACAGCTAGTAAGTGGTGGAGGAGCGCTGCTTTGTGGTTCTATTGCTGCTTTGTGGTTCTATTGCTGCTTTGTGGTTCTATTGCTGCTTTGTGGTTCTATTGCTTTTAGCTGTTCTCACTCAGAGGTAACATTTTCTTTTCTAACACTCAAAGGGACTAGAAGAATATGGGTGATACCTACTAAAATAGAAGCCCTGGTGTTCACCGCCTGTTATCACCTCCCCCTTCTTTGAGAGCCCACTGAAAAGCTTTTCTCCCCCAAAATTCCAGAGTGACAAATGTGCTTCTTATTTTTTGGAATCACCATAGAAAACACTCTGGCTTGAGTCACAGATTGTTTTACCTTCAAAATAGAATGGCTATGCAGCCTTAAGTATTTAAAACATTTAACTCGTAAGGCTGCTGTGGTAAGAATCACATCTTGTGAACTCAGTCCAGTCTGGATTGCACTAATTGACTCGAAACGCGGACCTGTCCTGGAGTTGCAGAGCTATACTGGGACAGGCTCTTGGTCCTATGAACTGTGTGTCCCCTTTCGCTGTGAGTGGCCTGAGGTGAGGAGGAGGACGGGCTGGGGCACTTACCACCGTGCAGCAGAGGGGCCAGAACCACCAGAGGAGAGCCAGGGCCAGGAGCAGGAACAAGATCAGCAGGGCGATCGCCAGGATGGAGCCATCAGACTGCGGGGCCAAGAGAGAGGACCATCAGCCATGGGGCTGCCCACATGTGCAACGAGCATGTAAGCTCGGGGTGGGGCAAGGCAGACCCTGGGGTTCCCGCCTCCCATCACCAATATGCAGATTTAAGGCCCAGAGAAGAGCACGGTTGGCCAAGTCAATGGTTGAAACTCTGCCCATTATTCTGGGCAACCCACTCTGTGCTGCCAGTTCTCATCAGAAAGGGCCACCCCTGCAAGAGACAGAGCAGGAGGCTGCCCACACCACTAGGCATGGAGGTAGCCTACCACTCACTGCCCATGTGCCTCTGGACCCTCACCCTCTGCCCAGTGACAGCCTCCTGTGTCCTGGATCTGTGACTACCTGGGCTGGACTTAGGAGGGTTCTACTCAGGATTCAGCCTGCTCCCCGGAACCTGTTTGCATAGATGCATGTAACAGATTTATGAGGCTGCAGGCGGGAAGTCTAGAGCCACTGAGAGGAAGCAACAAAGGGCAGATGGATTCCAGGGAGGGCAGAGCAGCTGCTGATGAGCCTGGGAGGGTGAGGTGTGGTGGCTGAGTCAATGCAGAAGTCCTATCAGGTGGTTATATGGGGCCAAGGGCTGAGGTAGGCACCCAAGGCCAATTACACCCACTTCAAAACATGTCTAGGCCAGTCCCCAAATAGACACGGTTGCTGGGGCTGGGGATAGAGAGCTATTAACTTGAAGCAAGCAGAGATCCTACTTGGTGTTGGGATTCAGGAGCTGCTGTTTCAAGAAGCAGATTTAAGTCTCCTCCACTCACTCTCCCTCCTCAACTTTCAGGAGGGGAGGTGGTGAGGGGCAAACTGTCATAGGTATTAATTGTTGTTGATAATCCTTCTGAGTAAAGCTGGCGATTCCACTTTTAGCCCCCCCCCCCAAATAATGAGGTATGTTTGCACAGATAATAATATTAAATAATTGTAGGAGGAAAACAAGTGTTTTAACAATTAGGAAGTGACTGAATAATACATTATAGAACTACCAAGGCAATCAATTACTAAGTAGACATTATGCTTTCAAATAATATGTAAATGACATCGCACTGTAGCTCCCTCTCCCTCTCCTTCCCTGTGACAGCAAACATAGTGGGTATTTTAGATCATAAATCTGTTTGCACTTGGAATAATAAATAGTTTTGGTTACCAAGAGGCTTATAAAACAGTGGTCTTTTAGTGCTGAGTTATAATTAAGTGAAGACTACGGACTACATGTATTCACATGATATGTATTTACATGATATGTAAATGAGAAAACATTCCTGATATAATGAGTGGATATACATACATACATAATGTCCAGTGAGAGAAGAAAAGAAGACTGAGGGATAGTTATTGAAATATTAATAGTAGTTTTGCCTGTAGTGGGTTTAAATTTTTCTTCTTTTTCTAATACATTTTCTTTTCTCTCTCTTAAATATCTCATTATGAGGCAATAAAGTACTGAAGTTATACTTTAAAAATCAGTACTTAGGGCTTCTCTTTTTGGTGTCAGAGCTCACGGGGCTCAGGGGCCCTGACCCAGGGTCAGTGGACACATAGGGTGCCCACACGAGCTCAAGTAGACAGAAGATTGTGGTCCTCCTGAAATGACACCGTGATTTTTAGACCATGACGCTTCAGGAGGCCGTGCCCAGCATGATCAGATTCTCAGCGCTGTCCCTCGGCCCTCATTTCCAGAGGAGGGAGGCAGGGTAACCTAGCAGGTTAATGGCGGAGCTGGGACTTGACTCATTCCCACTCTGAGTGCTCAGTGGGGGCTACTGGAAGCTGTTTAAAGGTGTCTGTTACTCTCTGGAATGTCTTTGACCAAAAAGCCAGGGAACTAAATGCCCCTCCCTCTTTCCACTAAGCCAAAGTTTGGGAATGTTAGATTTCCCAGGAGGAAGCTTCAGCCTTACAGGTGCAGATGCAGGGCTGGGCAGTGGGTGGGGAGAGTCCAGGGGCTAGCAGAGAGGACGCTTCCGGACCCACAACATGTACGCATGAACTGTGGCGCAGAGCGATGCTCTCAGTGATGACACAAGGAAACCCTGCGAGCTTTCCAAACTCATGGTTGGTGAAGGACAACCCTCTTGATCTCTCAGTCTCTACATTCTAGGCCCACAAAATGGAGACACTGAACCTCACTTGCCTCATTGCACTGACATGAGAATAAAACGAGCTATAAGATGCAAGCAGACATGGCTGGGGGATCGAGATGAAAGCTATCGCGTCAAACATCGCACTGTAGCTCCCTCTCCCTCTCCCTCCCCGTGACAGCAAACATAGTGGGTATTTTAGATCATAAATCTGTTTGCACTTGGAATAATAAATAGTTTTGGTTACCAAGAGGCTTATAAAACAGTGGTCTTTTAGTGCTGAGTTATAATTAAGTGAAGACTACGGACTACATGTATTCACATGATGAACAATTACCCTTGTCTTGATTTTATATTTCACTTTTTAGGTGGAGGAACTGAAGCACAAAGGTTGAAGCCATGGTGTGGGGGAAGATTTAAATTTCCTTCCAGAAGAGGGAAGTTTCAGGTGACGTGAGGGGGATGAAGGCCCTGGCCCACAAGGGAAGAGACCAGGCTTCCATCTGGGAGACTTCCCAGAGTCAGACAAAGCTACTGCTGGCCTTGCTCTGGCCAGGCTTGGTCTGCTGCTTGGTTCATCCCACAGGAGCTACTGTCCTCTCTGGCAGAAGAGGAGGACAGATAGCCTAGAACTTGGGAAGGGGAGGGTGCAGAGAGGGGCGCTGGGGGAGTGGAAATGCCCAGGGGCAGAAACTTCTGGAAGAATTTTCTCCTGTTCTGAAGACAACCTCTCGATAAAGCCCCCAAATGCACTGCCTGGCTTTCAAGACCTTTCAGCAACCATTATATATGCAGTGCAAAAGAGTCACTGCCAAACTAAGGGCATGGACTTTTGATAAACTAAGACCTAAAGCTAATGTTTTACTAGGAGATAACAGCTACACACAACTTTAGGTTTGTTCATGTATTCATTCAGCAAACGTTTTTTGAGGATCCGTTCTGTCCCCATTGAGCAGACCCCTGGAATACTGGGCTATTTAGACAGAACCAAGGTGCTCCTGATCTGTGGAGGGAGATGTACAGTTAAGCACAGGCAGGGGACTATGTGTTATTCAACAGCTGTACTACTTCAGAGTGAAGTTGGAAAGGAATGGAGACCACAGCAGAGCTTTCTTTCTCTTAACCATGAGCGTGGCCTGGAGATTCAACCACTAACCTTGTGAAGAGACTGACAACGCACGGAAGGGCGACTATGTTACTTGTTGAATATATATCAGTATGTAGTGTAGAAATACATACACTCTGAGCTGTTTAGCAAATGGCATTTGCTTCATGAAATTAGCTGTTATTATAAACCAGTCCTCTTGCATCTTCACCAAGTCTCAAGATAAAGAAGTCCCTTCCTTGGGTGCTAAGAAGTAGGTTCTGCCAGTGGCAGGGAGGCATGTGGCGTGTTCCAGACCCACAGAGCATAGCCTGGCATCCCAGAACCTAGTTCTGCTCTGGCTCCATTCTCTTGCTCTGATGCCAACTGCCTCAGATCCTTGGGCTCTGGCCTCTGACTCGTCCTCCTGTGTCTCAGCTCACTGTCTGTGGTACATGCTGTGCTAACTGCTATCTGCCCCTGAAAGCTTCTTCTTGGATCAGAGCCTAGGAGGGTCACAGGCTAACGGCTGCTCTCAGCATGACTCAGGGCCTGTGTATGGCTCCGCCTCTGCTGTCCCCCTTCGCCAGGTCAAAGGCTGGCCGAGACTGCAGAGACCCCCAGGACCATGTGGTCACCACCACAGGATGATTGGGACCACTAATCTCAGTGGCCCCTCTTACCGATTTGTGCCTGCTCTGTGTCTCGGGGGAGAGGATGGGATGTCTTCCCAGAGCTCACAAGTTCAGCAGGAGCCGACCTGAGACCTGCAAGCAGTCGCTCTGAGGATCCTCACTGGGGAGGAGGAGCCTGAGGCAGGGACCTGCAGGAACCTGGTTTTATGACACACAGTGAGAGCAGAAGCTGACTTGCCCAGCAAACTCTTAGTCTGACACCTGCAGGGCTGGGCAGGTCCTGCATGTAATTCACCAGAAACCTTCAAGAGATTTGGGGGTGGGGGGTGGGGATGGAGCATATAAATAGGCAAGATTGATTCCTACCATTGTTATTTTTGCAATAACTTAAATATCAACTCAAGTTAAATTCTTATTTTATTTATAGAAGTGAAAGCAAAGTTTAAAAGACCAACATGAACCTTTAATTTAAAACATGTTGGCAGAAGGTGGGGGGTGGGGGTGGGCTCTGGGCTATGTGACTAGAGCTGGATGGAAGCATGTGGTAGAGCAAGCAGTCTAGGGTGGTGCAGCTTCCATTTGGGGGTGTCACCCATTTTCTTCAATGAGTAGTTTTACGCCCATTCCCCCTGTCAGACGCTGCAGGATAGCATGCTCTCACAGAGGCCTGCTGGTGAGCATGCAGACACAGAATATTCAACATGGGGACAGGACTTGCCCAGGCTGCTCCTTCCTCCAAGCGGATGCTGTGTCGTTAGGATGACCTTCCCTGAAGACTGTTTGGCTTGAAAGGCCAAATCTCTGCTTCACGGCTTTCTTTAATTTCTTCTGTGCCTAACTCACCAAATGAGGGCATCTCTTTTTAAACAAGGAGGCATTATGTTTAAGGGTATGCATGTGGAAGCTTGAATAATGAAAACATCTCTTACTTGGAAGGTTTCTAGGTAATTTTGGATTTCTGATGCATGGCAGGGGTTGGGGCATGGGGCGGAGGAAGAAGGGATCTTGTCAGGGCCTGCCTGAGCATAGGAGAGAAGCAGGCCTCTGGACAATAGAGGATCAAGTGTTGCTGATTCATTCTGTTTTGTCTGTGGGTTGCTATAGTCAAGGGAGGAGGATAAAATGGAGAGGAATTAGTAGGAGACTGGGGGAAGCTCAACTTAAAGAAACTTTAAAGAAATCCTCCTTCTCATAGTTGGGTTTGGCCTGAAGGGCTGTCTCAGCTAAGGAGGGGCATTCTTCCCTACTGCTGCATGTCCTTCCATGTTGAGGGCACCCTGTGTATGGTGTGCAACCCAGGACTTTCTGTTTGCCTTTGCCGGAGTCAACCAAGCATGCTGGGATCTGCTATCCCCCTTTTCTCCTGGAGTGTACAGCCGGCAGGGAGAAGGGACTGTCCTCTTTTGTTACACACAGGCAGTTTTTTTGGGGGCCCTGATACTTGTATGATTTGGGGGAGCCTCTTTAAGAAAAAGAATGTAAAAATACAAATGTAAACTAATAAGGGCTCCTCCCAGGGCCTTAGAAAAGTCTAGAAGAGACCCTTTTAAATGGGATCCCTGAAGCTTTAGCTTCATCTGTTTCCAGGTAACTGTCCCTGCTTGTAAGTTTCCCCCAGACAGGCCCCATGCCCACAAAGAGGCTGGTCAATTGATTTAATTTTGGCTCCAGTTTCCAGCCCGCTTGTGGTCATACTCAGCTGAAGTCTCCAGTCCACAACAGTAAAGGCAATACGGAAGCTTCTACATATCATTTTTGGGGTCTCATTTCTGTTTGTCTGCTTTTTCGCCCGCACTATAGTGAGCTTGTTCCCAATATCTCTTATTTTCACTTACCCCAGGATGGGTCTTGGTAACTCCTTGACAACAAGAATACAGTATACACAGAGTTATTAACAAAAGTGTTATGAGGGCCCTCCCTGATGGGTGGTGGGTTTGCTGCAGTTCTGTCCTCCATCCATTTGTCAGATTCGGAGTACTAACAGTGAATTACTAAAGACACATTCTTTCACAGGGTTAGACTATCTTCCAAACGTTTAACACGAAAGAATGAGTTAGCAGGTCCACATTGAAGGACTATTAGCCAAACTCTGCCAAAAATCTGACAGAAAAATAGCTGATGATCCACTAGAGCGTCTTAAATGCTGGCAATGCTGTTTTTCTGGATTCAGCTGGTAAATGATGTCACAGGGCACCCCAGGACACCACGAGGAGGGTTTGCTATGGTGTGAGGTTCCCCAATGGTCCCTCTTCCTTCCTCTACCCTCAGCGCCTCTCTGGTATCGATAAAGTGGTCTTTTTTTCCCTAGTGCTTGAAAAAAATCTTTTTTTTATTGTTAAATTTATTCGGTGACATTGGTTAGTAAGAATTACATAGGTTTCAGGTGTACAATTCTACGTTATATCATCTATGTGTTATATTATGTGCTCACCATCCACAGTCAGTTCTCTATCACCATATAGTTGAAGTCATATGGTTCTCTTTGAAGGCTGTTGGAAAATTCTCAAGGGAAAGAGACCCTTTAGCCAGGGGGAGCTCTTGTGATTTCATAGCAACCTGCTTGGTCTAAACTTTATGAGATGGTAATATGCAGAGATGAAGGGACTAGGAACATGCTGACTGGTTCTGCTTAGATGGGAGACCCTGTGAGCTGTCAGAGCAGTGTGGACGGTGGAGGAGGAACACTGGAGGACTCTGCCAGCCTCCCCCTGCTGTAGGCTCTCTCCTCCCTCCTAGGGCAGAGGCGGGCACTTGGGAGGTGTCACATTCCAGTGCCTGAAGTGGAATTTAGAACCAGCCTCAGCAGCTGGTCTGAGCTCTGTTTCCTGCCCAGACGAAACTGGCAGAGCCTGGGCAAGTTTTATTTTGAAAGATGAAATTTAAGTCATTTTATTGCTGCTAAGAAGTTCTGGATGGGCAAGTCCAGAGACCGAAATTCTCTCTCTCCCAGAGCGCATATATTCTGACTGTTATTTCTGGAAGTAGCCTTAGTGATTATCTAACTTCTCCATCCACCCCACCCTGCATTTTATTTGAATTCTAGTCCACTGGCATCTGTGACAATGCTCTCCTGAGCCTCCTTCCTCTTCTCTGATTATTCCTTGTCCACCATTCTCATGAGCTTTGCCTTATATGTAGTCCCTTAAATGTCAGCATGCCCCATGGATCCAGTTTGTTTTGTTTTTGTTTTTTTTGGGGTGGGTGGGAAAGTATATACTTTTATTTTGCCTGAAGTATGTATCTACTCCCTGGGCCCTCAGCTTTTTAAAATTATGATAAACAGACACACACACACACACACACACACACAATTTGCCATTTTAAAGTTTATAATTCAGGGGAAGCCGGGATGGCTCAGTGGGTTAAGCACTCACTCTGCAGTCCCGGGGACTGAGGATCGAATCCCGGCCCTGGTCCGTTTGGACCCATATGCTGAACTGGGGAGTGCCCCAGTTCAGTTCTCACCGGGGCGAGACCCCGGCCCAGTTCCTGCCCTGTGCAGCCCCACGCCCACCTGTGGAATGAAACTATGTGGAAAACAATCATGTGCAACTATGGAGACTGTTCTGGCCCCTCCCCCTTCTCTTGTCTCTGTATCTCTCTCTCTCTCTCTGTCAAAAACAATAAAAGTAAATCTTTAAAGTTTATAATTCAGTAGGATTTAGTACATTTACAATGTTGTACAACTCATGGGTACAATCTCTGTCAGTTGTGGATATTTTTTCTAATACTTTCCACAGGCTCTCATTTCCTGTAAACTCTCATCTAGATATTGATGACTTAAATCTTGATCTCTAGCCTAGCAACCTCCTCATACTTCAGGGTCATAGTTAGTGTCATTGAATAGTGTGGTAGGTCCCCTTGATACAGCTAATTCAAGACTTCAAACTGAGCTCATTGTTTTCCCTTTCAAGCTTGCTTGTTCTCCTCCCCTCATTCCATGGTCCAATTTACCAACTCAGGTTGAACATCCAGAAGCCATTATCAGTGTTCTTTCTCTCCCCTTCTCCTCCCTGAGGCCATTCCCTCCATTAGTACATCTGTTCCTTTGAATTCCTAAGTACCTCTTGAATCTACTGTCTACTTCATCTCTAATATCATTGATTAGGTTTAGAATCCTATTATTTCTTTCCTGAATAGTTGCAGATATCTCTTCACCAGTTTCTCCACCACCATTCTTGCTAACTTGAATTTTATCTTTTGTAACTGCATCTAGAGTCACCTATCTAAAATGTTATCAGATAACTCAGATCACACATGAACTCTTTAACAGCTCTTCATTGTCCATAAATGGAGTTATTCACATTTGAGAATTTGATTAAAATGAGACACCCCTTCCTCAGAAAGTAAACCAACTTTGATTACAATATCAGAAGGTCCATCAAATTCCCAGAATCCATTTATGGACACTTAGGTACACGATCCATTAGCTGACACAAGGCCCATCACAACCAGACCTCTCTTATTTCTCCAACCTCTTCTCTCACCACCTCCCTCTTTATACTTTGTTTTGGCAAAACAAACCACATGTAGTTCCCTGTACACACCTCACTATTCTCATGTTCTTCTCCCTGAAACACCCTTTCTTCCTTTCATTGCTAGGTAATTGTTTCTTATCTTTCAAGTTTTAGCTCAACTTCCACCTGCTTCATTCATACCTTACATATTTATTGAAGACCTACTATGTGCTAGGCCCTCTACAAGTACTAGCATTAAAGATGGGCATGATCTCTGCAACCACAGACTTTGTAGTTGAGTGGGGAACATAGACAAGTAAGTATAATTACCGAGCTCTGAGTTTGTGCTACCATTTATATTATGTTTAGTGTAGCATCTACTGTATGTTATAGAAATTATTATGTGCTTGTCTATTTCACTGAACTGTAAGCCCCTAGAGGACATATATTTGATTTTATTCATCTTTATGGTTTTGAGATGTAGTGCAATGTTTCAGACACAAAAGGACTTAATAGTCACTCAACTTATTTATTAGAATGAGGGAAATGAGAATTTAGCTGGCTAACACCTTTTACTGCTAGTGGGTGGCAGAAATGGCACTGGAGCCAATGTCACCCAAGGCTGTTCACCTTCCCTTCCATGGTCCCATCACTAAAAACAACTCACCACCCTCGTGACAAACACTTGAGCTTTGGAATCAGGATGCTCTAAATCTTAAGTTTTCTATTTATTAGTATATGACCTTTGGATATATTACCCAACCTCTTTTAACTTTCCTTTTCTCTACATATATAAAATTGAGATATTTCTACTCCCAGGATTTGCTACTTACAGAAGATCAGGTGTGTGTAGAGGTCCTGGCACATGGACATCCTTCAATAAATGTGACTTCCCTTTCCATTCTCCCTGGCTTCTCTGCCCAGGCCACCTTCCTGGTGATGTGCCCCGACTTGGCCTAGGTCAATGAATCTGATTTCTGTGAACAGCATCACGCTAACTCTGACTGGAGCTGTGCTGTTGGTAGGTGGTCCCAGGTTACACATTTAGGAAACCACGGGCCCTCAGACTGCCATCCTCACGTCAGGGGAAGGGAAACCCACGTGGGTTTTCCAATGGTAAATTCAATAGCTCTCACTGAAGTCGATCCAACATTAACTAGGGCAAAATATAATCAAACACTGTGATTCATTCTTTTTTCCTGAGAGGTAATCTGGGTGAGAAATGGGAATAAACTTGACAGACACGGAAGATATTGGATTTTTTAATCCATCAAGTAGGTAGTATAGGAAAAATATTAGGTGAGAATTACCTAAGCCCTTGCGGAACTCTTTTTAAAAAGCATGGCTATAAAGTAATAAGGCTGTCCATATAGTGGGCAGGAAGAACTCCCACATCCAAATGTATCTAATTCTAAACATAGTGGCTTTGGATGCTGGAGGATTTCCAATGATGTAGTTATTGCTCAGAGCATTCTGAACTACTTCCCTTAAAACGGAAATGAATTTATAGGCCACAAAAAGGAAATTTTATATTTTTGAAATCATGCTTTGGTTTTTACCAATGAAGTTCCCAGAGATAACCTACCATTTACCAGACCTGGTTCCTATAACTTTTGGGGCTGTTCTGAAATCAAATGATGGGATACTCTCCTATTGCCCTATTGAGGATATTCAAATACTGTGCCTTCAAAAAGTTATGGCAATTTCAGAGCAGGAGTTCAGAAGATAGTGGAATAGTGACAGTGTTGTTGGAGAAAGGATACAATGTTTCCAGGTAAATATTTTGAAGGAGCAGGAATTATTTGAATATATATTCTAGTTTAGTATAAATCTTATTATTTTATGCCTTATATGAATAATACCAGAAAGACTTAGATAAGCCATCATTAGTGTGTGATTAGGGGGAAGATGGATGTCACACTCTTACAGATGCAAGTTTAGAGGTCTAACATCTTAAGGTTTTCCAGCATCATCTTGGTCCTCTTGTCACCCTGAACTAGCAGAGACATTTTTTGTCACTCACAATGGTGAGAATGACAGTTAATCTTAAATTCATTTGGCTGTTTTCTTTCTCTCCAAAAAAGTGCATAGAGCTTGTTAATCAAATTTAGTTTTTAGAGAACGCAGACAAGATGTAGCTTGTTAGTACTCAGAATGCCTTAGTTCCTGGGAGTGGGCTGTTGAAATAGGATTATAAAGGAAGTTATTTAGTGGTGTTTAAATACTACAACACTCAAAGAGAAAGGCTACTTTCTCATTTTCTTTTTTTTTGTTGTTCCATTAGATCAAGCTTGGGCAGACTTTTTCAGGGCAAGGGCTACTTCTGATTTTCTCCAAGTGTTGCAGTTCACTAGCTATTTATTTTATTATTCAGGTGGTCACCCTATGATTGCTTGGTGGTCCACTGGTGGACCGCAATTGACATCTTGCCCAGCCCTGCATTAGACACAGGGACTTGTCTACTTGACTTTATTTTTTATTTTTATTTTTAAAGATTTATTTTATTGTTTGACAGGCGAGAAAGAGAGACAGAGAAGGGGAGAGAGCCCAGAACAGTCTACATAGTTGTGCATCATTAGTTGTGACATGGTTTCATTCCACACAGGTGGATGAGGGGCTGTATGGGGTGGGGCCCAAACCAGAGGCCTCCTTCACGGGAGGCGAGTAATTTTGCTGCCATCTCAAAGGTTACCTACCAGTTGTGCCACAGTTCAGCAAATGGGTTTGCATGGGCTGGGGCAGGGATTTGATTCCTGAACCTCATGGTTGCAAGGCAAGGACTCAACCTGTTGAGCTATCCCAGCATCCTCTCTACTTGCCTTTCATATAGCTATTTATTTAATGTGCTATTTATTTAATGTGCACACTCAATTGGTCTTATTGGTCATTCCTCATATATTAGTCATCATAATTTTTAAGAAGATTTATTTATTTATTTTTTGAGAGACAGAGAGAGAGAGAGAGAGAGAGAGAGAGAGAGAGAGAGAGAGAGAAGGGGGGTGGGCCCAGAGCAGTCTCCATAGTTGTATATTATTAGTTCTGACATGGTTTTATTCCACACAGGTGGATGGGGGGCTATATGGAATGGGAACCAAACTGGGGCCTCCTGCATGGGAGGCAAGAACCTTCACTGCTGAGCCATCCTGGCAGTGACCAGTTGCGCTGCAGTTCAGCATATGGGTTTGCACAGACAGGGCTACGAATCAAACCTTGGACCTTGTGATTGCAAGGCAAGTGTTCAACTGCTGAGCTATCCTGGCATCTCTAGTTGGCATCATTATTACCTATTACCAGTAAGTAAGCATACCTACTCTATACTGTAGGCTACTGTCTTAGATTATGAACTCAGAAAGGTAGAAGCCATGCCTACGATTTGGGCGGTGCCTCGTAGAGATAGACGCTACCAGTGATTAACCATGTGATCAATTCCTTACAGCACTGTCTCTAAACTGCACAAAAGGGTTTCAAAAAACCCCAAAATCATTTTCTGTTGAGTTTCTAACACATACTTAGTAGTAGGAGACACAGAAAGATGAACTAAGTTAGCCTCCAATTCTGGAAAATGTTATTACAGTCCAGTTAGAAAGTCAAGACTGACTCACAGGGCTGGTTTAGGAGCAGCACAGATTCTGTGCAGCTAAACACTAACTGATGCTAAAAACCACAGTGCTTGAGCTCAGAGCAGAGGTAGTTCAGGGGGCTAGCCAAGGTCAGAGCAGGCATCCTCGGGCAGGTCCAGGCAGCACTTGGCAGGCCGTACAGCCACGATGAAATTTGGGTGGGTGGAGAAAAGATGAGAGGGCATTCCAGAAAAAGTGAAATGTGATCAAAGGCACAGAAGCAGGAATGGACTTAACTTTATTTAGAGTGAGGAAATGTGAAATAAAAGTGTTTGATCACCAGCAAACATTTTACCTATTGGGCATTGGTGCATTCATAACTTTTAAGGCCAATAAGTCAGGGTCAAATGAGGCTGCCAGGTTGGACCTTATCATGTTGCATTTGTCAGCTATTTACTTTGGCTGAATTTCCACCTTTTATATACAATCTCAAGAACCTTGAGACTTACAGATACCTTTGCTGAGACCATGAATTTCAGCCATAAGAAAAATAAAATTGTCTTAGCTGTACCTTTCATAGTCTCTTCGCCTGCAAATGAAGCAGTTTTCCTGATGCTGGGTTGTGTGTAAAAGAAATCCAGAAGTATTTTAATTGTCATGTATGTAAGTGCTCTTAAATTAAAAAAAAAAAAGAAACAAAACATTAAGCCCACTGCTTTGGGCACTGACTAAACTAACATTTGTTTTAGCAACCACAGCAGCTGCAAAAAAAAAAAAAATACTAGTTACATATTGCTTGTGGCACTGACTTCTTTTGGGAATATATAAATTAAGTCACTGACCTTTGAGTCTCTTTGGTGCTCTAAAGGATAGGAGAGAAGCTGGTGGCTTTGCAAAAGGAAAGGTGTTTATATACCATTGCAGGACTTTGTCATTCTGCAGGGAGCAGAGGGAAGAGTTTGGCTGCTTTTTGGAAGTGCAAACAATACAAATCGTGTCAGTCCCAAATAATATCCTGATTAGAAGATACATGTAAGGACCCTGGGGAGGTTGTGATTGGGTGCAATGTGCTTGTAAAGTGCCAACCTGGACGATATGGCCTGGGACAAGCTGCTGTCTCCTCCAATTCTGTGATAGAGTGGCCCACTGATTCTGCCAATTTCTGACCATTTACAGAGCTGGCAATTATTTTAGTGTTGGCAGAAAGGAGATCCTATCAGGCTTTCTGCTTTATGGTCTCTTTTCCCAAATTGCCAAGCTCTTCCCTCCCCTCCTTTCTCTCCCCACCCCACTCCCTTCTCTTTTCTCCCTCCTTTCCTCTTCCACTCTTTCACTCCACTTCCTCTAACCCACTCCATAAATATGCTTTTTGGGCCCCCTTTAAATTGTGCATTTATTTCAACAATTGTGCCTCTTTCAACTGGATTTGCTAATCCAGAATGCTGAATCCAAAAGATTCATTTGTTCAAAACAGCACCAATAATCCAGGAACAGGAAAAACGGACACATTGGTCATTCACCAGAGCTTGTGTACGGAGGGCATATACACCCTCTCAAGTTCTTATTTAGAGACAAGAATTCTTATGTACAAATATATAAGCCCGGTTGTCTGGTATCTGGGCACCCAGAAGCTTAAACTTTCAAATGAGAACGGGGGGTGCTATCTAGAATAGAAGATACATGCATAATATCAGGAAATTAGAGGCCAGAAAAAGCAGAACCATAAATTTAAAAAAACATAGTGACCAGAAGACCACTCTAGAAGCAAACAGCCTCAGAAATTTGGCAAATTTTTGTTCATGATAACAATGATGGAAAGTAAAACGTAAACATTGTACAATATTTCATAACATCTATTTTGTGTACAAGGCATTCCACAGGAAGAAAAACCTAGGAGTAGGTGAGGAATAAGCTCAGTTGTCTGTTTTCTTTGTTCTACTGGTTAATGATCTCACTCCAGTACTGTCCCAACCTGTGAGAGCAGTGAGTTAGTTGGCCCATCCTCCCATCCAGAACTGACTAGCAATGACATAGTCCTTTAGATAAATGCTTATTTCTCTTTTTCATCTCCCCTGCCCTCAATGAACAGTTTTCTTGATCTACTTATTTTGTTTTCTGTTTTTATTTTATTATTTTAAATTAATTAATTAATTAATTAATTAATTAATTTATTTTGACAGAGAGAGAGATACAAAGACAGAGACAGAGAGAGAACTGAACTGGGGGAGCTCCCAGTTCAGCATATGGTTCCGCACGGGCCGGGGCCGGGATTCGATCCTCCGTCCCCGGTGCTGCAAAGTGAGCACTTAACCCACTGAGCCATCCCGGCTTCCCCTATTTTTAAAAATATATTATTTATTTATTTATTTATTTTGACAGAGAGAGAGAGAGAGAGAGAGAGAGAGAGATACAAAGACAGAGACAGAGAGAGATATTTTATTATTTTTATCTCATTATTTTGGACGGGTTTACTCTGTTGTTCTTCTCTAACATCTTGAGGTAAATACTTAGCTAATTGACTTACAACTTTCCTTCTTTTCTAATAGAAATATTTAAGGCTATACATTTTCCCCTAAGAACCACTTTAGCTGCATTTCATACGTTTGTTATCTGATATCTTCATAATTGACTAGCTTTCAGTATTTCCTAATTTCTATTATGATATTACTTTGACTTATAAAAGATTTAGATGTGTATTTGAAATTTCCAAACATATGAGATTTTCAAAATGATTTGTAATTTGGTCACCTAATTTTTTTGAAATTTGTTGAGACTTGGCTTATGACCTAGCCCATGGGTACTTTTTTATCAATGTTCAAAGTATGCTTGAAAAGAAATAGGTATTCTCTGTAGGATGCAGTTTCCCTATATTCAGTAAGCCCTCCAATAGCACTCTTGGCCATCTCACAAAGTTGACTATAATGTGGTTGGTGATCAACACCTGCTCTATACCTATCCCCAATTCTCCAAAGGAGAAAGGCCAGATTTCTTATTTTCTCCTGTGGATAGGGATGGGTGGTGGAGAGAAACTGGATTGATCAGTGATGTGTACTGCATATTTAATTCTCTTTATTTTTGGTATAGTACAGACTGATGAGAAAGACTTCACTGAATTTAATATGTATCTGTTGTAAGATTCTTCATTATTTTATGAGCCACTAGGGAAAAACACTAGCAATTAACTTATATGTTATTAATTATCTGGAACATCTGATTTCAGAGATGTTAATACATGAAAAAACATCTTAGATTTTAACTCCCATTTCATTCAACCCAAGATTTTTAGACTCTACCTAGAATTTTTTGTTATAGCCTTATTGTGTGTCCACTGGATCAGATCTAATAGCATTATTCAAACCATTTATACTTTATTAATAGTTTTGAATGCTTCATCTATTAATTACTGAGAAACTTAAATCTTCTCTTGTAATGGTAAATTTATCAATTTCTCTTTAAAATTTTATCAATTTTTACTTTATGTAACTGAGGATATATCATTAAATGTAGACTAGAATTACGGTATACCATCTAGGTTAACAGTTCTTTTTAACATTTTGTATGGCCCTCTTTATACCAATAATGTTTTCTTATTTGATATTAATATAGCTACACTAGTTTCCTTTTGGTATTTGCTTAATATAACATTTCTCATACTTTTATTTCAACCTATGTTTTTATATTTTGCTGAGTGTCTATTTTATTATAAATAACATTTAGTGGATTTTCTTTGAAAAACCCAATCTGTCAATCTCTGTGTGTGTGTGTGTGTGCATGTTTTAACTGCTGAGTTAGGTTCATGACATTTATCTTGGTTATGGGTTAAATGGATTTAACCTTTATTTCTAAAAATAAATATTACTATCTTATTAGGTGCTTGTCACAGAGTTTTCTAAGGCATAGATTCAGAAAATTGTTTCTTTCTCATTTACTCAAAACAAGGAAATTTCAAACTGAGGGCAAACATTCTTTAAAATACTTAGAGATGAAAATATTGAAAGTCAATTGCTCAAACATCCAAGAAAAACAAATTAATAAGAATCCTCCAAAACATATTTGAAAAGATATTTTTATGCATGCAAGGGTTATCAAAATAGAGATGTTGGCACACTATTTTTATTTCAGTTCATAAACAACATTTGAGATCTGAATTCTGCATTCTGATATTCCTGTGGTCTTTTGGTCTTTCTAATGACAGTACAAGAAACCACAGGTCATCTTGTTAAAATAATAATAATGAAAAAAATACAAGGATGTTGTAAAAATAGACCTCGAATTATGTGTGGCTCTACTGAGACTAGCTAATAAATAGGTGACAATGATTACTAACTAGTATATCAATTGTTTGTACATGGAAGGGTGTGTTTTGAGATTACTTGATAACAAATTGTTCTTAGGAGGAACTTTAAGCGCTCTCTGGTCTGAAATGTAATCTCATTTGTATTAGATGGAGGTTGACCAATCTCAATTTCACTAACAAAAGTGGTCTCCTGTGTCATCAACAAAAGGCTCTCAAATTTATTTTCAAAATAAAAAAGCGAAACTCATTTGTTACACTTTACAGTATTGATAATGTTTATCCTACTCTTTTACTAGCCCTGCTTTCAGTTCTAGAATTACAGACTCTCAGCATTGGAAAGAGTCTGAAGGTTTTTCTAGTCCAATTGCCTATCTGATGCCTGAATGACATTTACATAATTCTGCCAAGTTGTCAGGTTGCTTGTGCATGAATACAACCATAACAGGGAGCTTACTCCCACCTGCAGTAGCCAATTATAATCAAAAGATTAAAAAAAAAATTGAGCTGTAAAATGTGTCTCTTCGCCTATTCTACTCCTTGGATCTATACAGTAAAAGCAGACACATTGTCTCAGCATATCCCTTCAAATGTTGAAAATGGCAAGCAAGTTTTTCTTCATGACTCCAGACTAAAAATCCCCAATATAAATTACTCTATATAAGCTACCACATTTGGTAATATTTTTCATATATTGAGTTTCTCTAAGTTCTCCATGACATGTTCTTCATGTTTAATACAATACTTGAATAGAGATTAAATATTCACCAAATTGAGAGGTTCCATGACTTGCTTGGTCTTAGACACCATACTTCTGTTAATTCAATCATAAGTCAAGAGTCTCTTTGGAAAACATATCACTGTACTGATCGTTAAAGAGCCTATAACATTAGTGCAAAGAAACTCACATCGAGTACCTACTGTGCACTGGGCCCTGTGCCAGTTATTTAAAGACCAGGATTTTAATCACATTGATCTGATCCCAAAGCTTATGTTCATTTCCACTATCCTTCTCCAACTAAGTCTTGCCCCTGTGTTTTGCTAAGCCACATCTTTCAAAGGACATATGATCTATACTTATAGCAACAATAAAGGCCATCCTTTTTCAAGGGCTGAGTATAAAATATTAATGAGTCACTTGTAGCCCCAGGGCCCTGTATTGGTCACTTTTGGTACAAAGTTCCCTTTAGCCCAAATAATCTAAAAGTACACTGGCATTTATTTCATTTCCAAATGACCAGATTCGTGTCAGGGATATCCAAATTAATGCTAGTTTGCTAATATACTTGGAACATACTATAGATGGATTAAAATTTTGATTTGTGCTTCCTTTACATAGCTTCCTATTGCCCAAACTCCATCTTCCATCATTCAAATCCTCTGCAAAGCCAGTCTCCTATTTCCCCTTTAATCCAGCCCCCTTTACTCTTCCAGGCTGTTATGAAGAGAGAGACAGGACTGTGGAAGCAGGTTGGACAGGAAGTAGAATAATGTTAAGGTGAAGAAATGTGAGAACTGTCCAAAAAAAATCCAGCCATTGTCAATATAACGAGAAGGACTACATGGCTGGGTATTTTCTGGACAGCCCCTGTATTTAGGAGGAAGTCAGAATGTGGACCCCGGTCCTGCCCTCTTCAATTGTTTGTTGGGAAAGGACTTGTCTTTTCCAGGGGTCATTTATTAGAATTGTGAGACAGTTTAGGGCGGGTCTTGTTAGGGAAAAGACATTCATGGGGTAGACTTTTTGGGCTGAGCAAATAATGAGCTGTCTACATGCTATCCCTGACTGTCTAGAATGATTGATTAGTCCAGCTCCCTTTTGCAGAAAGGTGAATGCCATCTTGGGTACTGAGAAGTAACCACTGGACCCATTAAAGGAACACTTTTGAGTGTGCACAGCTTGTGTTAATTGACTTATCCAAAGGTCTGTGTGGAGGCTCAGAAATCTTTGGAACAGATGGGAAATTTCTGGATGCCTGAGTAACATTTGCCTTACGTTACCTCAAAGTGTATAGTTACATATTGCAGTGTACATTCTGCCTTGGCATCTATGTTGTAGGCTCAAGGTCTGACTGTTCTTTGAGCTCCTAACACCACCCACAGTATTATTTCAATACAGGTTCGTCCTAATCTTTGGCTCCATTCACCACCAGTAACCTCCTCCCTGTACTTCTTTCCTTTATGAAGAGACCCACATACTTATAAGCTGCTGATATAAATGATCTATCCCAAAGACAGCTACCCATTTTGATTGATGGACTGTGTTTGCTGACCATGGAAAAGAAATAGGAGAGAGACATCTTCTCTGATTTCTACTTTTTCTGAAGAGCACAACATTTTTTTTTTTTTTTTTATGTGGGAAGGCGAGATTGCCACTGAGCACAGGCTACTGGATTCAATCCCTACCAGGCTGGTGAAATTCAAGAAATTTTGACAAGGGGAGCTATGCCAATTCTGTTTACCTAGATAGCCATATGACTACAAGCCCAGGCTGGATTTGTATTTTCCCAAGTTATTTCAAAAACAGTTAGTAATAGAATCGAACTGACCTACAAAACAGACATAGGAAGTTGCCTAGGACAGAACTCTGCAGACAATTCTGTGATGTGGTTACTGTCCTCCCTTTGTAGGCCTTTTTGGGCTGCAGCCACTTATAGCCTCCATCTCTGGGCTCCAGAACACCCCCTTCAGAACCAGTCCTGACCAAGGCAGTTTGCGCACCCTCAGCCTTGGCTGGCCACATCCAGATTTGTTGAGCTTCCATCGCCTGTTTCCTGTATTGCAGGGTGAGCTCAGGGCATGCCAATGTTCTCCAAGTCACAACTTTTCTGTAGTTACCAAGATTCTTTTTTTTTTAAGATGAAATATTTTTTATTTCCTAATGAGGAGAGATTGGAAGTTAACATGAATACTACATTAGTATGGTGTTTAAATTAAATAGTAACTGATAAATAAAAACAGAAACTCCAAAATGTGGCAGATAAAGGATTTTTCAACTGGTCCCAGTTGTTTTGTCTCTCCTATTGCCCAACTCAACCAATTATAGCAACATGCCTTTACCTAGGCCAGACCCTCAGCAAATCCCTCCTTTCTCTTCATGACCCAGTTGACTTATTTTTTTTCTGTGAATCTTTCTTTTTACGTTCCATCTTGTGGACAATATTTTCTGGTAAAAAATAGGAATTGGCCTAAAAGAATAATTTTAGCCCATGGACCTATCAAGACCTTGTGAGGCTGGTTTCAAAGGTGGGGGGTGGGGGTGGGGTGGGGTGGGGCGGGCAGGGAGCTCTTCCCATTTCTTCACCTATAATTATATTTCAAATCACCACCTGGGTTTCATTTCCTCCATGAAACCCTTTGACTCTTCCTGGATTCACTTCTTCCTCTATTGAAATGGCAAAGCACCTGGCTCACACAATATTGCTTGTTATTATTTACTTTTATATGCTTGTTAGACTTGTTTCTCCAACTGGATTTTAAGCTCCCTAAGGGTAATGACTTGTAAATGTGAATAGAATGCTAGAGATACAGTAGGAGTTTGAGAAATCCTTTTTGAATGATGCCCTGATTTTTTGTATACTTTGGGTGGGAAATTATATAATTTTAGGGTAGTTATCTTAAAGAAGACAACCTTTCGTGAAAAATTCTTTAAAGCACTGAATATGCTTGTTTTATTCTCAAAACAACAAATTTCTTTTCGACATTTCCCTTAAAATAACACCATATTAGTGATTTTCTCCTATTGAAAAAGGCTGGGGAAGACCAGTGAAGTCTACAGAGATGGGATATATTTAAATAAGAGAGGACTTTGGCTGTTTGACCATTTTCTATAGTCATGGAGCTCAACAAAGTTTACCATTTGTATAGGAATTTTTTAGTTCTTGGATGGAAAAATCTCTTTCCTGTAAAACCTCATGGAATTTATGCTCCTGGCAGAGGCAACAGTTATTCGTTGTGGATCTTGAAAACTTGTGACACAGTTATTCAAATGGGCACCAAATAAAGCAAGGAAAGAAAAGGCTCAACTACATATTTTAAAATTATTTTTGGATCCAGGTGATGGACTGGGCAGGCTGCAACTGGCACTGACAAGACTAACCCTTTACTCAGACACAGGGGACCGTTTCTGATCTAAAAACCTGTTGTCCAAACCGGCTGCCCAAGAAACCAATGCAAGTCCAAGGCCTTCATATTCTGGAAGACCACACATTCCACCTGAATCTCTATTTTTCCCAGTAATGGCTTCAGTCTTTTTAATTGGAGCTTCTGTATAGGGCTATTCTGGGGGGGTAGAGTTTTGTTTTATAATAGGTCCCTTTTTTCTGGGTGATTTTGGCCATCTTGTCTGTCCTCTTTAATTACTTGGGCTTGGTTGAGTGACAAACATGTACTCCTAAGGATACATTGTATCTCAGAAGAGTCCTCTTGTTAAAACAACCAGTAAGAATCTCCAATGAGTTCACTCACTTTGCCTAAGCTTCCATTATAATAACAGCTAACAGTTTTTGAGCACTTACTACCTGCCAGGCCTTCTGCCAAACACTGTACATATATAATTTCATTTAATATTCAGAACACTGCTAAGAGATGTAAAGTATTATCATTTAAATTTTACAGATTAGAGATTGAGGTACAAAAGGGCTACATCCCCTGGTCAAGGCCACACAGCTAGGTGACAGCAAAACCTCTCTCCTGATTTTTCCCTCTCAACCCCAAATCTACTCTTCCTTCAGTTTTCCTTCTGTCAGCTAAGGGCAACCCCATTCTTTCAGTCACTTAGGCCAAAACCCTTGAGGCCATTCTTGATTTTGCTCCCCTCAAGCCCTACATCCAATGCTTCAGAAAATCCATTTTCTCTGCAAGATACTATTATATCTGATACTGATCAGTTCTCTCATTTCCATTGCTCTCTCCTGAGTCAAGCTGCCATCAGCTCTTGCCTGAAATATAGCTATAACCCTCCTAATTAATCACAGTTCTTCAATCCCTGTCTTCTCGCAGGCTGTTCCAGGAGCCAGAGTGGTGTTTCAGATATAAATCAGATCATGTTGTACCTTCGTGCAAAAGCCAAAGTTCTTAAAAGACCTTCCCCTCTCCATCCCTGTTACCTTACTGCCACTGTTTCTCTCATTCACTCTCCTCCAGTGACTGACCAGCAGCCTTCTTCTTTGAACACACCAGGTGTCTGATCTTGGGGTCTAAGCACAGGGGCTTTCTGTCTCCAGCAGCCCTTAGAATCAACTTCAAAGTCTCTACTCAAATGCCACCTTCTTAATGTAGCTCTATCTACATTATACTCATTCAAGTAGTACCAAATCCTCTTACTTTGTTTTATTTTTAAAGATTTATTTTTATTGTTTTTGACAGAGAGAGAGACAGACAGAGAGAGACAGAGAGAATGGGGAGGGCCCAGAGCAGTCTTCATAGTTGAGAGCATCAGTTTTCCATATAGTTTCACTCCACAGGTAGGTGTGGGGCTGAGCAGGGCAGGAACTGGGCCGGGAGCCTCCACGTAGGCCCTGGCAAGAACTGAACTGGGGGCACACCCCAGTTCAGCATATGGGTCTGCATGGGCCGGGCCTGGGATTCGATCCTCAGTCTCCGGGGCTGTAAAGCGAGCGCTCAACCCGTTGAGCCATCCCGGCTTCCCGTTTTATGTTTTTTAAATAGACTACATCATCTTTTTAACATAGTATGCAATTTATTTGTTGTTTCTGACTTCTTCCCCTACCCCTCCCTATTAGACAGAGATTTTTGTTTGTTGTGTTCTCTGAAGTACCCAGGACAGTGCCAGGCACATTGTGCGTGAGCAATGAATATTTGCTGAATAAATGAATGAATGGACTTAGATCTCAAATCTTAAAGTGGTTATAACTTTGTTGTAGACATATAGCATTCTCAAGTGAAACAGGGAATGATGCAGATGTTATGAGGTGGTGTTGATCAAGAGTCAGTTGAACAGAGAACTTAGTGACATGCACTCAGATGAAGGAAATGCAAGGTGTAAGCACAGGTTGGAGTGAGTGAGGAAGGTACAGAGGGACTTTACTGGGAGTTCTCATTTTGCTGTATGTTTATAAGGACACCCTTTCTTCTTGGCTTAGAGGCCCAGGACTTAAATTTGCAGTCCTGTTTTTGCAGCTTTGGTCCTGAGATGCTCACTTCCCTGCCCTTGCAGCATTAAGGTCATGGCTGGTTCTCTGGTTTGGTCAGACAAGATGAGAAATACAGGCGCAAATTGTTGGATCCTTCAAAGCAGGGAGGAATCTGGAATGGAGTTGTTAGATTTGGGTATTTTAATCATTTCCTACATGTTGGCAGGTTCCAAAAGGGTCAGTTTCTATAAGAATCAGGCAGGGTACATTTGAAGAAATTTTACTGCTTGTCCATACAGTTTTCATATTTGATCTCCAGATTTGATGCTTCCTAATGTTTGAAGCATACACATTTCTCAGTAGTGACACTTCTCTGTGATTTCTCTTTTTGATCAGTAAAAGTTTTCTAAGGTCTGTATCCATTGCACTGGCTTACCCTGCTTTCACGAAAAGTAGCTTGTCCTAAAACAGGATGAAAAGTGCACGAAGGGGTGAAGTGGGAAGAGTTGGGAGGGAGTGTTCTCCATCATGAATGAGTCCTGGCTTCCTGCTTACTTATGAGATAACTCTTTTTTAACTTGTCAGGCTTTAGTGCGGCCTGCTCTCTCCTATCCACCTGTGATGGTGTGAAGGACATAAACCCCAATTACCGAAGAGTTCTAACAACCTATCTTCCAAAGACTGGCCAAGAAGTGACCATAGTATCGACCTAAGCTGACCATCAGATGAAACACATTAATCTCTAGAATGATTGAATGGAAAAAGTGCATTTTGCTACAGAATCCAACAATTCAGACATAGGTTAATTTGAAAATGCTCATGTCAGGGGCTGAGGTCTACATATAAGCTAAAGAAGTCCTGATTGGCATCAGAAGGGCTGAACTCTGAGAAGCCGACAGTGGGTGGGAGTAACTACACAGGCCAAAGTGGATCCCCAACTACAGCCTTGGAACCACCAAAGTGAGGGCCCACTCCAGAGACTGTTTCACGTGGTCTGGCATGAGGCTAGGGCATCAATAATTTTTAAAATCTCTCCAGGTGATTTCATGTGTAGCCAGAAACAAAAACTACCCAAAAAAGGATCAAGAGAAGGGTATCTGTGGAGCTGGCAGAGACGATGTGGTCCCTACTCTTGACTCTCAAATCCTGTGGCATAGGGCTCCTTTCCCCTTCTCTTTCCTGCTTCATCAATTGTCCATGTTCTCCTGGATTGTTTCCACAGTCATATAAATGAGCTGTAATTCTCCTATTCCAAATCAAAGACTCTCTTTAGACTCTAAATCTTCCTGCAGTTACTGCCTTGGTTTTCCTGTGCCCACTTAGAGAAACACTCCCTCAGTTATGTGTTTCCTGTACATGCTGTTCAATTTCTTTCTGTGCATTTTCTCCTAAACCCACCTCCCCCTGAACAGTCCCCTCACTACTACACAGGCACTGGCCTGTCTTAGCATCAGGTCATGACCATGTGTTCAGGTATCACCCTCAGTCACAGAAATGGGGAACCTGAACGAACACAGGCATTCCTGATACGCTGTGGGGTGCAGCCCACCCCTGGTCCAGCCCATGGCTGGCCTAGCAGTGCTGGGATTAAAGCTCAGTGAACAGAATTCGCAACCAGAGAACTTTCCAGGGAGATGACAATGATAATGAAGCTTTCAGTAGAAGGGAAGGTGATGACTTACACAGTGGGTGGTGCTGATGATGACAGAACTGGAGATGAAAGAAAGGCCATCATTCATGCTGACCTGGAGTGCCGCTTTCCTGCAATGACAAGGGAACCAGAGATACTCAACGTGGTGTGGAAGGAGCAAGGGACTGAGAGCTAGGTTCCCTGTTGGTTTTTCTCCTAACTAACTACCTTTGGGACTATAGTTTCTTCCCCTGGGGGTCTGAGCTATCTCTTTTGTAAGTGTGGAACGTGGTCTCTAGGGCCCCCTCAGCTCTAAGATTCCAGGGAGATGTTAGGATAGGCTTGGCTGGTGTACCAAGGCAATGCATCTTGCCTTGCAGCGAAGTGCATGAAATGGGCAAAGTTTGCTTCCATTTAATTTACTGGTCACACTGTAGTAGGACAAAGTTTTCTTAAAAATGGCCCAAGTCAGTGGAGCTAACCTGATCAAGCTTTAACTTACTATTATTATTAGTCATCTGGGTTTTCAGCAATCCGATTCTAGGGGACGGGAGTGGCTTTGTGACTCTCCAGCAAACAAACAGAAGAGCAGCAATAGACGTAGTGATTTGCCTTCTACCTCATCCTATCTATATGAGACTCACTGGAACGTGAGCTTGCATTTTGCAGAGTGGGCACAGGGATAGTTTGTGGAATCAATGGAATTGCAGGCAGATGTAAGAGGCTTTAGAATTTGAACAAATGTTGAAAGCAGAATTCAGATAAGCTTAGCATTTTTTCCTTAAAGCCGCCTTTCTGTCTTCAGCCTATTATAGACAAGGTTGCGGAGAGGCTAGTTTGTGTTTTCTCACAATCATTGCTTCTCTGTGTTCCCCCTTTTTTTTTTTTCCTTAGGGTGCTAATTCTCTTTTGTTCTATTGAATAGTTTGATCCCAACTCACTGGCATGTATCCTAATTACACCACCGTGAGATTCCTCCCATAAATTAGTTCAGGGAACCTCACACAGTCTGGGTGAGTCCTGGGCACTTTGCAGAGGCGGAGAGGAAGGAGCACTGAACTTGGCCTCAGAAGGTCTGAATCTGGGGCCTTGAAACAGCTGTGGACTCAGCCTTTCCGAGCTTCCTTATCTCTAAGGAGGAGGTCATCCTCGAGCAGGGCATTTATGGTGACAGGGCAAGGTAATGGGCGTGGGAGTGCTTTGGAAAGTGTAAGAACTTTCTAGACAGTACTTGTGATTAAGCCAGACAGATCTGGGTTTGAGGCCAAACTTCCATTTACTGCTGTGTGACCTTGGACAAGCAACTTAAACTCTCTCAGCCACAGATCGCACATCTGTAAAATCAGGATGATGTGAGTATCTGGTTTGTTGAGAAATTTGGAGGATGAGGTGAGAAACCCTTTGTAAAATAGTGCCTGCTTCATTGTAAGCACTGACATCATCATCATTACCTAGAGGAGTCTGGAGAAGGCTCCATCATGACAACAAAGAGAGACTTGTCTTTCTTTTCCTTTTATCCCCTCTACGTCCTTTCTCCTCCCTGGCTGTGAGGTTCAATGCTGATGGAAACTTACATGCCAACTTCTTTTAAGATAGGCGCTGGACACAGCAAATAAGTGTCTTCCACAGCAAAAGGCTTCTCATCTGTAAAAAGGAAGTCACTGGATTAAGAGGAGTGAGGAAACTTTATAATTTCAAATTCAGTGACTCCTAGACACCGTTGATCAAGTCCTGGGAAACACTAGAGAAGCAATAACTCTTTGAAATAGAAATTCATTTTGAGCTATAAAAGTCACTAGAGAGAACTCATGATCTCCTGTTCGAATATACTTAGTCCCTGACCCCATACCTCCAGTTTAGTCAGCTGGCGAGCAACTAGAGGCTGAGCTCTTAGCATAGACTGGGCATAATGGAGGGGAAATAAGAAAATATTATTCTGGGTGGTGAACACATAATGCGATATATGGATGGTGTAATGTAGAATTGAGCACCTGGAAACAATGTAATTAATATCAACTAATGTCACCCCAATAAATTTAACAACAAAAAATATTAAATTGATTCTCAGGAAACTATAGGTCTCAATCTAGATTGCAAGAGAAGCCATATTCATGGAAAAAGTTTGCTGACAGACAAAAGAAGTGGTTAAAATATCATTTGGTTTCAGAAGACAAAAAGCTCCCTTTATGTGGGTGACATGGTGAGGTCACAGGGAACATGACATTTGTGCTGTGCTTCAGGAGAGAGATGGGGAAGAGCTGTTCATGGTGGCAGGAATGGCATGAGTAAAGACAGAGCAAACAGAAGGTTTGTTCCAGGGTAAGACAGACATAAGTAGGACTGGAAAAGATCAGTATAGGAAGGAGTTTGGTCCAAGTTCTTTGAGTTAGACTGAGGGATTTAGACATAAATCTATTAGCTCTGAAAATAACTTTGGAGGTTTTAGGAGAGAAACTCAAGTGAGTTTTAGATGAATTTTGGAAATTTTAGCATATGTAGCTATGAAAGATGGATTAGAGTTGGGGAGACCCTTGAAGTGGGGAAGATTTTGTTCTTATCCTGGGAGAAAGAAACTAGGAAAAGCTTAAGCAACTTTAATCAAGAACTCCTCAAGAATTTCATTGTTTCCTAGATTCTGGGGCCAGAAGCAAGGCTAAAGAGTTACTATACTCATTATATAGTAGTCATTCCTTCATATACTATAGACATTAGAAGACAGAAATAATATAGATATAATTGAAGGACAATATTCTATTATTGGCATTTGTTGTGAAATGGATGTCTTTAATGACATTTGAATGTAGCTGACACTAAACATTTGCTCAAGTAGAGATTAGGAAGCCCTGTACCCTCCATGCCTGGATTTAAGGGGAAGAGTAACCTGGGATGGGAGTTTGATACACCTGAGTGCTAAGTACTATGTCCTCACGGAAGAAGAAGGAAGAGGATGGTTAATTAGTCTCCCCTGATGTCTAGGAAAATTTTCAAGTGGTGAAAAGTTAGAGAGGTTGTTCTATGTCATTCATTCATTCATTCCAGAAATATTTGTTGAAGGTCTACTATGTACTAGACGCAGGCTTTGAGAAGAGAAACACAGCCTCCATTTTTATGGATTTTTACAGGAGCTGCAAGGGAGATAACGATTTAAAACATTCATTTTTATTTAAAAATATTCTTTTGAATATCTATCATGTACCAGACATTGTACTAGGTCTTGCAATGAAGAAAACAGATGAAGCACGTCACTTAAGGACCTGACATGCTATTAATTACAGAAATGACTATTGAATTATAATTGTGGTGAGTACAAAGGAGGAAGAGAGGGCCAGCTCTCACCTGAGGGCTCAGGAGCTGCCTGAGGAAAGGTGAGGGGAGCTGAAACCTGAAGGCTGGGTGAGGAGATGGAGCGGGAGAGCTGGCACTATAAAGATCTAGGGCAGGAAGGATCCCAGGTCTTTGGAGAACTGCACTGCCAACAAGACTGTTGAATTTGAGGGAGACAGTGACTCAACATGAGGCCAGAAAAGTCAGCAGGACCAGATGACTGAGGCCTTGTAGGCTACGGTGGGGCTTTGGGATTTTTCCTAAAAGCAACAGGAAGCTATTGGAGATGCCCCTCACATTTAGTATTTGCATGGGCAGATTAGCAACTTTTTACAGAATAGTGAGAGTATGTTGAGTAAAATTATGAAGCTTATGGTGACAATGGCTTATCACTCATTGCCTGCACTGAGTATTATTATTTTCAAGATGTGTTCCCATCTGTGATGACAATGACAGCGATATTTCCTGAGGCAGGTGGCATGTAGGTGCTCTCTGCGCTTGTATATGTCACATAATCAAACTTAACCTTCTAGCAGTGTTATCAGTGGACGTTATTGTTCTCTTCATTTTAAAGGTGAGGAACAGGAACACAGAAATGAAGAAACTTGCCCCAACGTTACACAGGGGAGCTTGGCTCCACACCCAGGCAGTTTGGTTGCCATCTCTTCATACGAGCCATGTCTTATCTCCTTCACACAATGACCTTGTGAACTAAGGCTGGGATCTGTAGGCTTATTTTCCAGATGCAAAATGGAGGCTCAGAGAGGTGACAATGATCCATGGTTGCACAGCAAGTCAGAGGCAAAGCCAGGACTAGAGCTGAATTCTCCATTATTCTTTCCTCTCCATTCCAGAAAAGGCTTGTCTTAGAGAATAAATCAAACATGGGGCAGGGGCTGGTTAGAGCGTAGGTGTATTTTCTCTTGATCATGGCCAGTCCTGCTGTACATGCAGTAGTCATACCTGGAAGTGCAGATGGCTGCCCCCCGAGCCTGCCCATAGAGCCTCGGAGCAGCCACGGAGCAGCCGCAGGAGGCCTCATGACGCCTGGCCACATGTTGTGGCCAGAACTGGGTTGAACTGTGGAGGGGTTCGAGTCAGCGCACTGCTGTGACACACCAGGGAGACGCCAGGGGCTGGTGAGAACCCACGCTCACTTTCTCTGCACAACTCCTCTCCCTTCCCTCCATCCCAAGTGAAAATAAGTGAGAAGATGAGATTGGCCTAGTTAAGTAGCTCTTTCTATTTCTCCCTCCTTTCATTTTCCTTTCCTGCCTGGGAGTCCAAATATTTCTGGAGCAAAGCAGAGGAAAACCTGGCTGGGAGGCTGGAGGATTTTGCCGAGGCTGTAAGGCGGGCTTGACACAGCTTTCCATCAGTTTATCAGCCTGTGAGGCTGTGGGCCCGCGCTGGGAGCTGGCATTTTCTGCTCTGAGAGGGATTGTTTGGTTTGGAGCCTGTTTTCACTTTACCACAAAAATGAGTGACTTTTTCCCTCTCTCTCTCTAAACAAAGGAAGGCCATTTGGTTTCCATAACTCAGATCATCTGACTCCTTCCTGGAACATCTACTTGGGAAGCAGGGTGCAAAGCCTTCCTCCTCAGCTAGGCCACGTTTGGCTGAGGGGCCATGCCAACCTCGCTGCCACCTCTGCCAAAGCCAGTGGTGTTAGGATGTTTATGGGGCCAATGATCCACTCTGAGGATGACAGAGGCCTTGTGCTCCTCTGTGCACCAGGCAGCCATTTCACTGCTCGTTAGCACTGAGTGGGCGGGGGAAATGGGCACCATTTCCAGTACTTGGCTTGTTTGCAACCTGGGAGAAAATTAGGGCCGGGCAGGAGTGTGAAACTAGAAGTTAAGGGAATTTTTAGATGGCTCATAAAGCATAAATTTATTTGCCTTTTACCAAAAGTGTTCAGAATTTAGTGCATGCCCCCAACAAGTTAAGCTAAAGAGGGGTGTCCGATCTTTTGGCTTCCTTGGGGCACATTGGAAGAAATAGATTTGTCTTGGGCCACACATGAAATACACTAACACTAAGGATAGATGATGAGCTGAAAAATAATCACAAAAAAATCTCAGAATGTTTTAAGAAAATTTACAAATTTGTGTTGGGCCACATTCAAGAAGTTCTGGGCCACAGGTGACCCTTGGGCCACAGCTGGAACAAGCTTGATCTAAAGCATTTGTCTATAAGAATTTGATAATCAAGCTTGATTGAAATCAGGATTTGGGAAATAAGGAACGTCATTATGCCAAACTGCCAAATACCCCAAACTTGAGAGCTGGGCACCCCTGAGGATGAGTACAGAGGGCACAGAGTGGGGCAGGATAGACTTCAGAGTCAACAGATACAGGTTCAAATCCCAGGTCTTCTTACTATTGTGTGACTGGGGACAAGTTCCTGTCTCTAAATGGTGATGATGACATCATTGCCTGGGGCTGTGTGGGAGTAAATAAGAGTGCATGAAAGTACAAAGCACAGTACTTGGCATTTAATAAATGTCATTCCACATTATTACATGAGCATCCATACCTTGAAAACTGATTACATGAGTGTGTGTTTTAAAATCAGATGAACTGAAGATTAAAATTTTCAAAATGTCTGCTTGCTTAAAGAATTACATTGGGCTATCAAACTGATACCTTTTGAGGCATTTGGAATTTCTAGGAAAATGAAGTTTTAATGAATGTGTGTGTGTGTATATATATACACACACATATATACACATACATATCCATGAGTATATATATATATGTATATATATACACACACAGAAGTATACACACACACACACACACACACACACATATACACAAGTATCTATCTGTATTTGCATCTATGCTGATCTATACTGATTTTAATGCTATATATCCATGGTCTCATTTGACATTATTTTTTATTATTTACAATTTTAAAAACTGAGAGGTTAGTTAATTCAGTTAGTGTTGTACCAGTAGTAAATGTCAGAACTGAAATTCAAACCCAGGTTTTGCTGAAATGACTTGCCCAAGGTCAACCCACCAATTTTTTTTTACAGATGTAATTTAGACTAGTTAGCCATTTTACACTGTCATAGTCTCACAGCTTGTTTTCTGATGTAGCTTGAAGTACCCCAGAGCTGAGTTTTTTTATACCTGACCACTTTGGGGGCAAATGGCCCAGAGTCCTCAATGGCAAAGTAAGATAACAGTGGGAGGCAAATCTCCCATGAGGGACTGGGGCTGAAAAGCTATGATGAGGTTCAGGTACCATCTGAGAGACCCTGATGTACTACAATGAACCCACGCTCCACAACCATGCACTCAAATGTGTACGTTTGCAGGTTTTGACTTTGGATCAGTGAATTTTCTTTTCAGACTGGTGAAGAAATTCCCAGAGTTCTTCCCTGTAGTTGGTGACTGTCTAATGGATTTGGGATAAAATGAGGATTAAAATTCATTAGCCAATTCAAACACCAATCACAGTGAATCCTTTTATAGGGCTGATTAAATAATTCAAATACTTTCCAAGTCTTGGCAATCTTTTCTTGATATAAATATTTATTTGTGGCCAAAGGAAAAGGAAAAAAAAAATAACCCTTAGTCTTATCCAGGAGGGCGGTGGGGGGTGGGGTGTGGGGGGTGTGTGTGGGGAGCTTGTTGAAACCCTCCAAAAGCTGATGTAAGCTCCAAAGTAGAGTTTACATTCCTACTGTGACAAAATAGTAGAGGTTAGGGACTAAATGAGCTCATCCCGCTCTTTCTCCTAATGTCCCCTGGGTCCAGGGAGCATTTTCATGGCCTCCCTGAGCCAAGTATAACTGTTCAGCACCAAATTATCAGTTGGTTTGGGAATGTGTCTGAATGAAAGAACAACAGATAGGCTAGAGTTAGGCTGGCCATTTCTACTTTCTGACTGACTTAAAAAGTAACCAGCTTTTTACAAAGTTAAACTTCTAGAACATTGTGCAAAAACATGAAATGAAATGATATTCAGCAGGATTCCAAGTTAGTGAAATTCAAAGCACCTGAGTTGAGCTTTCTGGAGCCTCAGCCAGAGAAGAGGTGGTTGACTGCCCTACTGGGCTCCTGCAATGACAATTCACAAATGTGGGAGTCTTACTGAAAAGCTGGGGAGGATCCATTGCTTAGAGTAGAAAGAAACTTTTATTAGGCATGCACTCTGTGGGCTGCGAGGTTTTCAGAGGTGGGTGAGATAAAAGCCTATGGATTCTTTTGATATTATAGAAGACATTAAACTACATCAGAAGACAAAGCAGACATTTTCAAAGTAGAGAGAGTTGCTTCCACTTGGAAAAGCTGAACAGTGGTTCTGAGGTCAGAGCAATAAGAAACAGCAGTCAAACAGAATGGGAAGAGATGGTAGTGAAGTGCAGGTGGGTGGGGCCAAGTTGGGAACCATCCTCAGAACACAGCATAGCCAGTGTAGTGTCCTCTCCTGCCTAGCTGGAGCAGGAGGGATGCCTATAATTCCTATCCACCCAAGGCCTAGAGTTGTTGTGAAGTTTCATTGGAAGCCCTTACTGGCTACTTAGTATGAGTTCAGGCAATGAGCTTGGCCAACAGGAACCAGATGAGTTCCCTGAGCTTATATCTAACCAGTTCCTTTTGTTACAGGCACCCATGATATGTCTATTGTTTTCCCCTCCCTGTTCTCTGGGGCAGGTTGGAGTAGGATGAAGAACAATGAGCATATTAAGCTCTGCCACCCCCTGCCTATGTAACCCTGTCCATAACTCGGAGTTCTCACCTATAAGATGGAAATAATACTCATTTCATAGGTGGTTGTACATTTTAATGAGATGTGATTAAATGCTCAACACTTAATAAGCACTTGACATATGTCAACTGTTATTATTAAAATGGGGGCACTGTTAGGCTCATTGTCTGAGTCACCTGTAAAGCACAAGATGTGAATGTGTGTGCAAACTGAGTAGGTCTTATAACTTATCAGTGGGACCGTGTCAGGGCTGTATGGTATAGGTATGATTAGAAGGGTCATCTATCCAAAAAGGATCTGTAGAGATGCTGGGATGGTTCAGCGGGTTAAGCACTCCCTTTGTAGCCCTGGGGTCTGAGGATCGAGTCCTGGCCCCAGCCCGTGCAGACCCATATACTGAACTGGGGTGTGCTTCTCACATGGGAGATCCCCAGTTTGGTTCTTGCCAGGGAGATCTTTCCATGTGGATGCCCCTGGTTCAGCCCCCAGCTTGCAGGGGTGTGCCTCCCATGTGGTTCCTGCCCTGTGTGGCCCCCTATCCACCTGTGTGGAATGAAACTAATCTGAAAACTGATGACGTACAACAATGGAGATTGCTCTGAGCCCTCCCCTTTCTCTCTGTCTCTGTCACTCTCTCTGTTAAAAACAATAAAATAAATCTTTAAAAAAAATAAAAAAAACAAAAAGGATCTGTGGACATGTATTATAGATAGTGCAGTGGTTTGCAAGTGGGGGCAATTTTGTCCCTCAGGGGACAATTGGCAATGTCTGAAGCAGTTCTGGTTGTCAGACTGGGGGAAGAGTGCTATTGGCATCTAGTGAGTAGAGACTGCGGATAGTGCTAAATGTCCTACAATGCACAGGGCATCCATCCTCCACCCCCCGCCCCACCCAAAAAAGAATTATCTGGCCCAAAATGTCAATAGTGCCAAGGTTAGAAATCCTGGCATAACGTCTATCATGGCTTTATATCTTTCTTTGGCCCCTTACAGAGGTCTTATACAATAAATATTATGGGGTGGTTCACAGTCCCCAGGGTGGGAAAGTTCAGAGGTATCATAGGATGATGGGTAGAGGAGGGAGAGGGAGTAGTAGCTCAAGGACCATTGGAAGACACCTGGTTGGAGTAAGGAAGGAAGTGTTTCTTGGTAAATGCCTCCACACCGGCTGCCATGGGTCCAGCTTTTCCTAGATAGATGGAAACCCCTGAGCCGCTCTGCTGGGTGGAGCTTTATGATTGAATGGAGCACCCTCAGAAATGGGGCTTCGATTGCTGCTGAGGTTGTGGGCTGCAGTGGGTGGGAAGGCTGTAGAGTCAGAGTACCTTACTTATAATAGAGGACTCAGCTGAGAGAAGTCTTAGAAGAAAACAAAGTGAGTTATCCTGATCACTGTTACGTGAGCATCAAGATTACATGGTGGCCACAAAAGGAGAGAAAGTAAAAGATGAGGAACCAAGAATCCATTCCCAGAAAAGCAGCCCTGCTGGTGTTTGGATTGTCTTTTTCTGGGTTTACACATTCCTAGTCTGACACAAGGTTGTGATCCCCATGGTTCTGGGCACACCAGCTTTTAGAAATAAATGATCCTCAGCATAACTAGTCTGCCTTCTCAGGATGCAAATTATTTTCTGCTCATATTTAATGTTAGTTTTATGCATGTTTAGTGTGAGAAGTCTGAGAAATATAGAAAAGTATACAAAAGAAATGAAAATCATTGGCAATCTTAACTCACAGTGTTAAACATGGTTAATACTTTGGGGTACACTATTCAGATTTTTTTCTATGCATATTATTATTATTATTATTATATTTTTGCATAAATGAGATCACACCTCACACAATGTGGTATTTGGCATTCATCTCTATCTGAAGTTAATAGGGGAAGTATTAAGTATAGCAAGAAACCTAACTGAAGGTAATAGAGATTAAGGCTCTTGCAAAATATTTTCACCTCTTAATAAATCTACACTAAAAAATTCTTGACTGTTGACATTTATAAAACTTACAAATTATCTTCTAAGCATCAACATTTAAAAATTTTGTAAGCTTGAGATTACAATAAATGGCATACTCAAGACAGCTGTAATTCCCTAAGAAAAAAAATTTTTTTTGAAGCTTTGTTTTTACTTGGTGGAAGACAATTCAGGATTCATGCACAAGATATGTGTCTCTAGACACACAAACTCTTGCAGCTGTACACAATTAGGTTTGGAAGCATTTTACCTTTGGAACTGGGATTGAAGGGCAAGTCTACCAAAATGGCTTACACTGGGGGTGTCCAACCTTTTGGTTCCCCTGGGCCACACTGAAAGAAGAATTGTTTTGGGCCACACATAAAATACACCAACACTAATGATAGCTGGTGAGCTAAAAAAAAATCACAAAAATATCTTATAATGTTTTAAGAAGGTTTTCAAAGTTGTCCTGGGTCTCATTCAAAGCCGTCCTGGGCCCCATGTGGCCCCTGGACAAGCTTGGCTTAAGCCTTGTACACAACCATGGCCGTGAATTATGGCAAATACTGCCTGCTCTTAAAGAATACAACCTTTACAGAAACCCAGAGGAGAGGTGGGAAGGAGATCCCAGGTACACACGTGAGTATTGATGCCACTAAGCTACTAAGGTGTGTACATTAGGGGACAGAGCTGATTTGCATGGAGCAGAGATCCACAGGTAGCATTCTTTTCCTTCCTCTCCTTCCGCAGCACCCAACTTTTCTTCTCAATGAACGTTAAGCAAATATTTAAGGAATGTCAGTTTGAAGGGGGCATAGAATATTAGCCTGCCTGGGCAGGGGTTCCCATGAGTCTAGCACATCTCTATGTTAATCACTTTCTTTCATCATCCTATTGAAGTTACAATAGAGCAGTATTACATAAGAAAAGGTACCATCCATGGAAGTCCAGCCACATGGTGCAGAAGTAGAGGGGGCCCAATGGCCCCTTTCAGGACAGCAGGGCTGGGGTAACGGCAATTCCATGGAAGTCCACAAGTAAATTTCTCCTCCTAACACCTCAGAGAACTGCACTGTGTGCCAGAGTACACACGCAGCTTACACGTTTTGATTGAAGGCAATTGCACTCTTGATAAGAGCAGGGGCAACATCACAGGTGACTGTCCACCAGGCACTCCTGCAGCTGATTTGGACCTGTATAAACTTGTTCCCTGGAAGAAGCTCTTTTGCCCTCAAATAAAAATCTTCACCATCTCGTTACTTCTGGTGTCAACTCTCCGTTTATCCCCACTCCTTCCCAGATTGAGGCTTCTGTAAAAAGCAAAACTACAATAACTTTCTACTTATTTACATTTGTGTCTGGGCCCAAAGGATGGGAACACACACTAATACCGTCTTGGCAGGAGCCACTTCAGAAATGGCTGGGCAAGACCTGAGCTCCTTCTGAAAGCAGGGTCAAAGGGGGAGACACCACCAGACACACAAAAAGCTCCCAAAGTTCAAGAAAGAGAGGCCACTCAGAAGAGGAGCCTTACCTGGGATCACATAGTCAGCTTCAGACACCGACATAAAGTCAGTGAGGGCTGAGGCTCTTCCTTCCCTGGTCCAAGACCTTTTTCTTTTTTCCTTTTTACAAGATTTATTTATTGTTTTTGACAGAGAGAGAGATAGAGATAGATACAGAGTCAGAGACAGAGAGAAGGGGTAGGGCCCAGAACAGTCTCCATAGTTGCACATCATTGGTTTTTCCACATAGTTTCATTCCACAGGTGGGTGGGGCTGCACAGGGCAGGAACTGGGCCGGGGTCTCACCCTGGTGAGAACTGA
>PVKE010011193.1:0-40799 GCA_004027555.1 Craseonycteris thonglongyai
AAATGAAAATTCAACTCTCTAATTGCATTCACCTTTTAAACTCTTGAACTGTCTTGACTGAATTTGTGTTAGTGTCTTTAGTCATCTCTTCAAGCAAGGGTCAGAACTTAAGCTTGCTCATCATCATGAAAAAGATGAGGGAAAAAAGCTGTTATTTAGCAACGATGAAGTACCTATCTGCTTTCAGAACAGTAGTTAGGGATTCAAACGAGGCGTCTCTTGTCCTCCCTCTGTCACAGCATCAGTGGTTTAAGAAACCCTCCACACTTTACTTCAGCCACCATAACATCAGGACATAAGCAAAATCAGAGGCCTGCCCTCAGCCGAAGGCCTCCAACAGATAGCGCCAAAGAGTTGCTAGGGCTATAATCTTAGTGTTCTGCCGACTGAGGGGAAACAGAATTAATCATCGGTCCCTTGGACTCCAGCCTAGTTTTGTAGCCCCTGCATATGAAGTGTCCACTGCATGGAAAATCTAGCATATACACTTATTGTCTGGAGCTCCAGAAGGATGCTTGTCCTGGACAGATATTTCCTCTGCCTGGTTAGGCTGTCAAACTCCCCTGGTCTCTTGTTTGCATTTTAAAGCGAAGAGGCCAACCAAGTGCTGAGAGGGGATCCCAGCTCCGCCATGCATGCTGGGAAGCCCACCACAGAGCCCTGCTCTAGTATGCTGCTAGTATAACAGCAAGACACCAAAGATAAACACCTCCAGTCTAGTCTCCAGCCTCTGCTGCCCACTCTGAAAAGTGATGTCCTTGAGTCTCCCAGGATGTTCATATGAATTCCCCTGAAGACGTAATTAGATAGAACCTCAGAGACTGCTGAATGCATGGGATTTAACAATGCCATGTATTATTCATTGTTTCTTTTGTTGCAGACGTATGCTGGTTTTGCCCCTGCTGAGCAAGGCACTTCTGCACATGGCAACTTCATGGCTAACCACACTGCGTGATCTTCAGGGAAGACCTATCCCAGAACATTCCAAGCTGTCTGTTACCAGGGCTGCATTAACTCCTTCAGTGCTGCCTGCCCTGCATCACCCCTCCTAGGCCAGTTTTTTCAAGAGCTCAGACTGGGCTGTGTTTTTTGTAACACTCCTTTCCTAATAGAAAGCAGATCTAAATGAATGAAACACAGCAACCAGGGCACTTAGCACATGTTAAAAGGAGACTGGCGTCCTTCAACGGGTTCCCATTTCTACTTAACCCAGATTGTATCATGTCAGTCTTCACAGCATTCGTTGATAAGCACCACTCTCTGGAGCCCACCAGAGACACAGGTTTTCAAGAAGTTCCTTATTTTTAATATAGCTTTTTAAACCTTTCCAAGTTCTTGCACACATGATTGCCTTTATGGCAAGGTGGGTGTATACGCGAGGGAGAGAATGTACTGCTCTATTCTCACGACTCAGAGGACAAATGAATTCCTCTCCCTCTGCCGTTGAGCTAAGTAAAGTGGAGGCACAATCAATGATTTTGGTAACTGAGGGAAAAGTGGGGTTAAATGCTCTCCTTGAGTTAACCAGACAGTTCCACCCACAGACACGTCAATTACTGGACTGGAGATTGAGAACTATTCCTTTAAGAGAGAGAAAATCAAGAGAAAAGAAGAAAAAAAATCTCTCTGTAGAATTTCAAGCACTCGTTAATAAAATTGCAGGGTCCCATTATTTCAGGAGATAAATTTAGGGGAGTTTTAGTTATCTGTGTCAGGAAGATTTATATTTGGTCAACTGAATTTGCATAGTCACAATATGCCAATTTCTTCTCTATCTTTTTGGCAAACATTTCCTGGCTTTAACTGAATCCCTCAGGATCCTGTGTTCAATTTTTCTCCCGGTGCCAGTACTCTTGTTTAAGATGGATGATAGAAATGTATTTGGCTGAAGGTAATTTAGTCTTTGAACACTGGAGTTCTAATCTCTCTGATGGGGACCATATCCTTCCAACACAAGCATTAGATTTAAAAACTAACCTGGGATTTTTTGGGGGGGTGGGGAGAGGTAAGTAATTTAAATTAGAAGAAAGAAGTGCTTCAAATTCATCTTTTCAACCCCATTCCCCTAGCCCCTTTGAACTTACTTGGATTCACACTTAAGAGAGTTCCCCTTCCAAACGTTAGAGAATAGCTGGTGCCACTACTATTGTCACAGTCAGGGGGTGCTTTACAAAAACAGGAACAGGTACTGCTCTTTACAGAAGGGGGTCAATATGGTCTTGATCTGCAACTCTGCACTAAAGGACAGGTCATTGGATGACAGGCTCAGAAGGGGATGGTAGCAGGAAGGAGCTGGGTTTCCAGAAGGCAATGGAGCCCTGATAAATATATAATTACTTATGTGTAAGCTGCTGCCTTAGTTTCAGGAATTCAATTCTTCTTCCCTCATTGTCTACCCCTGGCTGGCACACAGTTTCTACTTTATTGCACTTCGAGACGATCTGTTTCTCTGCTTTTTGCTGAAATTGCTTGCATTAACTCAGTAGCTTCTGGGTGACTGGAAACTGACTGCTGAAGGGGAGCAGAGTGAGGGAGCTTTTATAGGGACATGTTTAAAGGGAGAAGTTGGAGGGCTGTTTAGATTTTTCCTGGCCTGCTTTCCTATGATGAACGAGGCAAACGAGGCAAACGAGGCAAAACGAGTCCTGCTTCTCCCGGGGAGCTCATAGGACATGGCCCAGAAAGGAAAAGGCTGTAGGGACCCTTAAGCAGCTTCACCCTTTCATACTCACTGGGGTTGATGCTCAGCCTGGTTCCTTGCCCAAATATGAGCTTCTGGCCAGCACTCCCTGAGTTACACCTTAGCAAATGGCTTTACAGAAACCGCATGCAAGCCCCCCCTTCCGCCCTCCCCCTTGAGGAGGACGCCTGATTTGCAACCCTAGCACCCAGATGTTGCAGCAAATGGCCTGAATCTCACAAGCCAGATAGGTTTAGGACAGTGTCTTTTTGGGGCTGCCTATTTTCTCCTTGACAAAGTCTTCTTTAGATTTCTTTGCTGACATATACCAGATTTTAAATCTCTTTGCCAGTCAAATGTGTAACATCTTTATTTTCACTTCACAGAATTCTAACTTTTTATTTTTGTACTTTTTTTTCAGCCTTTCCCCTAGCTGTCCCTCAAAACAGCTAGGTTAAAAGAACCGTTAAAGTGAGAATATGCCAGGCCTCCTGAGCGGAGTTGAGCTGGCTCTTTCTCTTACAGTGTCTGGTTTGAATCCTAGGACCTGCTTGTCTGGGATCTAATCCATCTGACTAAAATAGGAAAGGTTAGAAGGCAAGACAGAAAATCCAGGGAAATCCTGCCTCACGAGACCTTCTCACCCTTGCACACTGACTTGGACTTATTTTGGTGCTCATTCCCTTCCCCCCAACCAGGACAGTGCCCACACTTGTCACCAACAGGGAGCCTTCCTCAAGATCGGTGCCAGGAGAAACCCATCCATGTGCCCTTTAGTCTGAAAACAGACGTGGCTCTTTCTTCTGTTCAGAGAAATCCGATTGAAAAACAATTTCCAATTTGGAAAGTGAAGAGAAAATCTGTTTGCCTCTATTCTCCTTCCTCCTCCCCTTCCCTCTTCCATAGTTTTACACTATTGATAGAAACGCCCCCCCCCCCCCAACCTTAGGATTAGAGAAATGTGGCAAGTGTCTAATCGCTTCACTTTTTTCCTTGCTATCCATTTACTTCAGTCATATATTTACAATCTTAAATTTACATTTTATTTTCTTTTGCAGGCACTGCGAATGCACTTTTCTATTACTTCCAGAACACTGTGAGTAATGATAAATTTTATTGACATAAGGATTTTTTAGGGCTGGAGGTTGACATTTCTGTCTTCCCAAGACAGGGCTGAAGTGAACAAGTAATTTTTACTCTTCCAGGCAAGCCCAAGGTAAGGGTAGTCCAGCCAACTCACAGCGAGGCTCGTGGGGTTGATGTGCTTATGTCTAAATAGCTATCTACTGAGCATTGCTCCTTGGGATTAATTTGGATTTTCTTTTTAAATCTAGTTCTAAAATGTCAGCTTCCCATCTCTTTAGCTCTTAGACTCTCTCTGACAGGCAAAGCTTAAGGTAAATCTCATGGATGTTTTTTGAATCTCAACTGATATTTCATCTCTGTATATATCACAAATAAAGGAACGAAAAGAAGGATGAACACAACACCTTTGGGAGAAATTTTATAACAGTTCTCTGGGAGAGATGAGATTTAGAAATAAAAATGAAATGAGCATGTGCTTTTCCTGATTATCATTTCTAATATCTGGAGGACGCTAAATATCCAAGTTTGGAAACATAACAGCTGATCCACCTGCTCTTTACACTCTAGTTAGCAACTGGACACACAGGTCAGCATGGAAATGCTTTTCTAAATCTTATGCTGTTTTAGGCATAAAAGACTTTTGTAACATCACCTGGAGCTAGCATGATACTAAGACATCCTGATTCCAGTCTTTTAAATATGGGTAACAATTTGGCCATGAAAGGAGACATTTTACTTTGAGGCACCCATTGGATAGCTGCTACCTCTTGGGAATTGTAAGCAAAAGTTAAACCCCAAACAATTTAAACCCCAAACAATTTTCTGGAGTGAGTTTCCATTGTAGTAAACAGACTCCCTCGTTGAGCAAAATATCAGCTACATTCAAGTTAATTGAAATTAGGTTTGTTTTGAGCATTCAGACTATCCCTCTGGGTTTTTCAAGATGGACAGAAGGCTCATTCTTGCATTTGGATTAGGGAACCCTTCTCTCACACTTTGAAGCTTAGTTGCCACTTTCCCCCTGGGGCACAGAAATGAATGGGTATCAAAAGGGGCTTCTCTGATGCAGAGCGTAGCTAGGGCAAGGTTAAAGATGTCTCTCGGAGAAATGCAATGGGGTAACAGCGCCTAGGGCCATGTTTTCTGAAGTTCATGACCATTCTATTTTGAATATTTACTTTTAATCTTACTCTTGCCCTAAACATCAGCTTGTTATCAAGGTCAGCACCAGAAAATCTTACATGGCTTTACCCAGCTTTCATGGCTCTGAGATTTTGAGAGTTAGGGGGATTAGATAAGTTTTTCTCTAATTGCACCAGCATGGAGGCCTTGGGAAAACAGGGCAGATAAACACACAAGTGGTCATTCAGTTGTTTATATCAATAGGCTACATCTCACGGTCTGCTTTTAGATCAGGTTGCATCGCACACCCCCATTGCTGTGTACTTTAGTCTAATCTGTTTTATCATTTCTCTCTCTTTCTTTCTAAATGCTTTCTGCTCCTACACACTAAGACTTCAATTCTGATTTCATTTTTTAGACACGCATCTCAAACAATAACAAAAACAAGCTTAAGATTTCCAAGTGCTTAAAGGTGTTGAAGAAACAGCCTTAAAGGGGCTCTAGTCAGAGGCTGCACTTATTATTTTCACCAGAAAGACACATGGCACCAAGCCCCCAAAGATGCTAATAACTGGGAGAGTAATTCAGTGATCCTTCACTGAATTTCTAAGAGCAGCAGCTTGCATTTAGAAATAAATACAGTAGTCTTTCAGCTAACTGGCACCCATGGGGTTGGTAGATGTCAGATAAATGTAAGTAGACTCTCCATTAACCGGAACTCAAGCAACTGGCAAAACTTGCTTGAGAGTAATGGTTGCTTGAGTTCTAGTAAATGGAGAGTCTACCGTAATCTTTTTAAGAACATACCTGGTCTAACACTCAGAGTCGTTCCTTTTCCAAATATCAGCTTATTGTTGGCTCCGATATTACACAGTGACATGAGTCTCTACAAAAACTCAGTCGCCCAAACTCCCCTTGCTATCGACTTAAATGTTAACTTGTCATTCAAGAATTGCCCCTGATGAAGCCAGCTTTTTATGATGAGGGTCTGGTGGGAGAGTTTGTGAACACTTGGGGCCCTCCTCTTTCCTTACACTATTGTCACATTAGTGGAAATGTGCTGACATCCCCTTACAGCACATTGGGGAAGCAGGAGTAGGAATTGGCTCCCCTTTCTAAGGAGGAAGAAAATAGAGGCTCAGAGAGTTAATTGATGTTCTCCTAGCCCCATGGAACATCCCGCCAATTATAATAAGAAATGAAGCTTTCCAGCCCTCCGACTCCTCAGTTCAGCGCTCCACCAGCACTGTCCTCATCTGTTCAATAAAACAGCATCTGAGGAGAAACAGCAGTGCCCGCATGAGGCAGGCACACACATCAGCGGTTGTTTGAATCGGAGCCCACCAATGGGGCTGCTGTGGTTTGGATTTGGGTTATAAACCAGAATGGAAAGAAAAAACAAAACAAAACCCAAAAATAAAAAAAACAGAATGGAAAATTTAGAAATCAGGGTTCCAGAGAGAAATTTGGAAGCAATAGTTGTTTAAACTTACATGGGCTTACTATCAGTTTTGTTCCCTTTCCAAAGAAGAGTTTTTCAGATCCGCCCTGAGTTACACCCCCCCACACAGCTTTACAAATACTGCCAGGGCCCTTCCACCAGGGACTAGGAACCACAGCTCCTGCTGTCCCCAGGAAGCACAAAGGCAGGAACACTATGTTGTGTGATGATACAATTGTAGGGTTATTCCTGAAAAGGGAGGGAAACAGTGGAAAAAATTTCATCTATCTTTACCTAAGAGCCAGTTAGATTTGGCAGTTGCATTTCATTTGAAATAGCTCAAGCTTTAGAGTCAGGGCAAGTTCCTTAACTTGCTGCACCTCAGTTTCCCTATCTGTCAAGTGGGGGAGAATGATAACTGTTCAGTGTTATAAGGATTAGGATGTGTGAGTGTGTGGCAGTGGTCCTGTGGACCCATCCCTGGCTTTACTTGCTGAGAACACACTTCTCTAGTGATTATTTTAGCAGTTGTGGAGACCAAAGTATCAGTGACTTACCCCCAAACATAATTCCCCACTAATAAACATTGAACTCAGGAATCTGTGTGTCAAGAATGAAATTCCAGGTCCTCTTTTTTACTGCATCAACTTGAACAAGTGATGCAACCTCCCTGTGCTTCTATACAAATGTAAAAAGGTTTTCTCCTATAAATAACAGCACCCAAACTCACAGAGCTGGTGCAAGGATTGAAAGTGATCATGAGTCGAAAGCAAGCAGCACATTGCCTAGCATAGAATAAGCAATTCCCCGAAGTCATCATTCTTTTCCTCCCCAGAAGCCAGACACATTGTCAACACTACCTCTTTCACAATGACCTAAAAATCTAAATGTCTTTGGGCACTTCTCGTCCTCTAACTGATAAACCAGGAGGGCTTTGAGGGCAACAGCAGAGCCACCAAGCAGTTTGATGAGAGGGTTAAGTGATTTTGTGAGAGTGTAGTGAAAGCTGGATTCAACCACACAGGTGCAGCTTTATGACTGGCCCGCTCTGGGGATGTGGAGAGGGCAGCATTTCACCGGGCAGGACTTTGAAGATTAGCAGAGATGGGCCAAAAAGCCATGTCCTCATTAGTTGGAGTAAAAGGGATCTTAGATCAAGAAGAGGATTCAACACCTCTATCACTTACCAAGATTCACTGTGAGCAGAGTCCCCTTCCCAAATGTGATCTTATAACCACTGGTTTGCTGAACACTGTGCTGAGGTGCTTTGCAAAAACCTATGGCATCAACTTGAGAAACCCAGCTTTGCAGAGCTTTCCAAGAGCTATGTAAACATTTTCCTCAACTTCCAAGCCCCAAAGACAGGCTAAGTACTGGTGTCTTTCTTTCTGGTAACCCAGAACTTTGGGACCGAGAGGCATGTCCAGAACTATGATTGATTGCCACTTTAAGACACCAGCAGGCTCAACGAGCCAGTTCTGTATACTGTACATATTCTGTGGTCCAAAGCAGTTGCACCGCTGATGCAATCTATCATAGAACACGAACTCCCACTGGGAAAGGAATTAGCCAGGCAGAATTTATAGGTAGTGTTTGATGGTCATAGTCATTGTCTGAAGACAAGATCAGCATTTTCATTTTGGCTTTTTCCCTCCCTGCCTCAGTCTGCAGATGGCTGCTGTTTCCTTTTAGTATTAACTTCTGCTGGTTTTATTTGTCTCTATGTTAGCTAGATATTCGCCACCCCCATGTCCAAAGGACATGCAATAATTTTTATCTCTCTTTAGAGCTCTGGAGTTCTGATTTGAGCTCACTAAGTCTTGGATAGAGATGTTTAGGGTGCAAATGAAGCTGCCATGACAAAAATGGCAAAAACCATGGTATTTTCTCTCCTTTGGGTCTGGTCTGGTCAGAGCTATGAGCCATCTTGGCTTTGCCTGGGACAAGGCTCAGCTGTGTGACCTTGAACAAGTCCACAAACCTTTCACTGTCCTCATTTGCAACATTAAAGAGGTGAGTTAGGTGGTCTTTGATTTCCCATTTTGAAAAAAACAACAACAGTGTAGGTCCCTGCCGAATTCTCTTACGGTAATTTTACATAAACACCGTTTTCAATGTGAAAATAAAATATAAAACTGTTCTTGGAGTTATTTCTAAACAGAACTGTCTCTAATCTTAATATAACAGAAAAGTATATGATGATCCATATTTAATAGTATTTTTTTGTGTGGTAAATTTCAAAGTGTGGAACTTTGGGGTTAGGACAGTCATCCACAAGTTACGAATTATCTCGGGTTAAAGCTGCAGCCACAAACGCCACCAATGAGTATTCTCAGGGCCAATGGGAAAGGGTTAAGGACTTTCTGAGCTGATAGTCTTTGACTTGATTCTCTGGATCTAATTTATCTAAAACTACTGTGCAAATGTTTTGGTTTTTTTTTCCCCTCAGGATGTCTAGTCTTTCTCCCCATTTCTTAAACAGAATAAAACAAACAAGCACACAAAAGAAAAGTACGTTTCTACTTATTACATAGGGAAATAGAGTTTTCTGAGCCTACCATCTGCCTTCACATTTGATCTTTTTAGAAGTTTGAAGTCAGAATTTTAGAACCAAATCCTCAGGGAGAAATGTTCTTTTGTTGGAGCTTCCAGATAATTAAAAAAACACAACACAAAACAAACCAAATAAACCAACACCTTTGGTTTAAAGCTAGTACTTACTAAATTTCACTCTTACTTGAGTTCCAGTTCCAAATGTAAACTTCTGATTTCCTTCCTTCCCACAGGAGCTGATGCCTTTACATAAACTACAGGCTCTCTCACTCACCCACAGGAAAGGTGGTTTGATCTTTGCAGCCTTTTCTTACTGGATAAGGAAATTCATCATCTAGCCAAGAGATGGAGTTTCACTCTCTGCTGGCCAGGTGTTAGATAACGGGGGTTCTGCTGATACGAAGGCTGAATGGAGGTACTCACCCAGACTTACAATTAACTGAGTCCCCTTCCCAAAGCTGGGCTTCTCAGTGTTCTCACAGTGCTTGGGCCCTTTACTAAAAGTCCCACTGAGTGCTGGGCTACGACTTCCTCTATTGTGATTAAGGGCACAATGAGGGGTTAGCTTTATGAGCAAGGCCATTTGGGGTTGCCTTTCTCTACCGATGTGACCCAGGTCCCAGGCCACGAGAAGAGAGGAGCGACCATGTCAGGATGGCCCAAAGCGCTTCTCTGTCTTTATAGGCAGTTGAGACCCCCATATCCTGAATATCTACAGGCCGTTTCTTGCCGCCCACCCTGTTGTACAGATCTATAGGAACCATAATGCCTGGTGGTTCACTGCTGGTGCTGACCTATAGCAGGGAAAGACCCCTGTGGGCATCAAATATACGAGGCACGCCAGGCCCCTCCTTTCATTACTGGAAAGACAAACAGCGCCACTTATCTTGTGTTGGCTGCTGGGAACCTAATTTCAGTAACATATGATTCTTGAAACGCTTTCCCCCCATGGACTTTACAAATCAGTGCCAGAAAGCATATAATTAGGAAGAGAAACTTGCCCTACAAAATAATGAAATACATGCTAAAGCCAATCGTAAACTTACATTGTTGATTACCTGGTGTGTTAGATTATCCATGCGTTGTGCACATCCTTTTTTCCTGAAGCTAAGCGACTTAGTTAACAGTGTCTGAGTCCCAAAGGTACAGCAGTTGTTAGGCATCCAGTCTCTGGCCCACTGGCGAAACTCCCTCTTCCCTTAGTGCAATGACCATGTCTCTTCAGACACTGGCCCAGATGACCCCTGGGAAAAACCAGAGGCACTTAATAAATATTTGTTAAATTGAATGTATTAAACATTCATCCTTTGTTCCTATGATTCCTTAAGGAACACTTGAATATCTTTATGACAACTTTCAGATGAAAAACAAAATTAATTCTGCCAAATATTACTTGCTAAGCTTCATGATTCCTGCTGTCTAGCCTCCAAATGTCAGTTTCATATTAACCCCGTTCCCACAGGAGTGAACACTTTTACAAAAACCAGAAGCGACAGGCTGGTTGAAAGGGATGTGGTGTCAACTTTGTTGTCTTTCCTCACTAGGCTGAGACACCTCTCTGTCCCCCATAGGGGCCTAGCATCCCAGGGCAAGTTCTGCCCATCTTCTCTCTTTCAGACAGGAGAGAGGAAGGAGCAGAAGAGATTTCAGGTTGAAGATGATAAATAAGATATCAAAATGTTATCACACTATGTAGAGCTTTCACTTTTTTTTTTTCCCCAAATTGTTTTTTTCCCAAAGGCTATTTTTGGCACTTTCTCTCCCAAATGCGATCATAACTGGAATCCCAGTTGGCATATGGGCATGAACCTCTAGGCTCTGGTGAGTCACACATATTGAATCAAGTAATTATGCTACCCCCCCACTGAGGAAGCATGTTTTGCTTTTCCTCCTTGCTGGGCAATGAGGAGTTCAAGTAACACGCACCGGGGGGATATAAACTGCTAACTCTCTCATATTAGACCTGGAGCTTTACATTAGCATCCTAGAATGCAAGACCTGGAAGTAACTTAGCAACTCCCTGGGCCAAAGCCTTCATTTTGAAGCTGAAGAAGCTGAAGCCTTGAGCAGTACATTTGTTCACGGTCATATAAGTTGGAGAGGCAGAGCTGGGGCTAGAAATCAGGACCCTTGAGTTCCAGTCTTGTTTTCTGCTGCTTCCTTCATATGACTCAGGAAAACAACCACCTTCCTTGGGTCATCCCCTAGGGAGACTCTACTGGCCGGCCCAAGTATGATTATTCCTGTTAAACAGTGGGCACACCATTCAGGGGAGGTGTTTGGTGTTGGTGCATAGTTTATGATTTTAGAGAGAGAGGTAGAACATCTTAATTAATTTCTAATATTTTATTTCTTATGCTGCAGGCAACAGCAATTGATAGTGGAGGAAATGGCTCATGAGATCCCAGAGAAAGACAAGGGAAAGATAGAGATTTAAAAACTTGGCCCTTACCAAAAGGATACTCCAACAGAGTTGGCTCTGATTATTCTTTCTCTGTGGGACTCATTACAGGAATGACATCTAGAGCAGGGATGGTAAATGCAAAACGGTGTGATGTGACCTGCTGTTCCTGCTGCCATGGCAGACACTGCTAATAGATAGACACATCACTCTGGTCCTCTGAGTCTAGATGTGGCCGCACAATCCCTTTAACAGTGTGTTCCAGATGGCCACGGCAAATTGCTAGCCTTGGTAAGTGAGACATAACCTGTCAGCTCTCCCTGCTCTGGGGAATGACTGCAGAGAAGACGCCGCAGAAGGCTTGAGAAATCTGGTTGGCAAGAATCAGGCCAGGCCCCTCACGACCCCATCACGAAAAGTATCACTGACCTGGCGGGACCAAGACTCTTCTTCCCACAGGCTGCTCCAGAGACGGCAACAGTACCACGGAGTATCCGGTTTTCCTCTCAGCTTTCCTTCAAACACTGTGTTTATAGAGGGCACTGGGCAACAAACCATGGTAGGGTTCTCCATTCTTGTTCTTGCCCAAAGGGCTTTCAGCAAGATCTTTCCCCAAAACAGATCCTGGGGATGGTAGCTGGCTGCCGTCCTCAATCTCTCCCTGGCATGTTGCTTGTTATCCATCAGCCCAGGTCTGTCCTCAGGGTCTTGGAATGGGATGTGGCCCTGGAAGAAAGAGGTGCAGAAACCCTTTCCCTAGACACCTCACTCCCATTACCGCACATTCAGATGTTTCTAAGCTTTTTTTTTTTTTTTTTTTTTTATCACATTTCTGTTCTCTCGTGGAAAGGAGATACGCTTGCCCATATCCATCCAAAGGAATTTGCCTCTGTCCTTTGCTATTGCATTAAGCTTTTTGTTGACAGGAGCACATCCATCTGCCTTTTTAGGGTGCTGTGTCATATTCTCAAAGACAGTCCTTTTTGAGTGACTGGGGAGAATGGGCCCTTTGGGCCAACAGAAAAGCAGCTGCCAGCTTAAGGGTTGAAAGTGGAATGAGAACAGAAGAAGCAGCTTTGTCTAAAGTGGTGAACAAAGAATATTTTCTTCCCTGACCTATTTTCTGTCAACATCCAGCATGACTTATTTATGGTGATGGGCTAATTAGAGCAGCAGAGGGCGCTACAAGGTCAAAAACAAAGCTGCCCACCTCAAAGGAAACTGGGACCAAGGTCCCTTTCGAGTGACAGTCGAGATCAAGACCTGAGCTGTGGGACTAGAGTGGTCTTGTTTGCAAAATCCCTTGGACCCCACCCAGTTCAAGGGCCCCTCTTGGGTGGTGCTTTTCAGGTACTGAAAGGCAGGCCAGGGCACTCACTCCCTGGGGTTGCTGCTCAGGCTGCAGATGTCGACAGGTTCAAGGGAGACAGGGCAGAGAAATTCAAGGGCCATCAGTCCTGAATCGGTCATTCAATCTGGAGAGTCTCTCTTAATTGAAACTTTGGGGGCCTCTTCGTCTGTGCATGTGGTTTCCCATGAACAAGCCTGTTGCCGCTTTTGGAAGTCATAGAAGAGTGGGCTAGAAGGTGCACTTCTCATGCTATAGTGCTGTTGGGGATTTGGGAAGAGAGCTGGCTCAGGTCTCAGGGGGAGCACAGAGCCCTATGATGTGCTTACAGCACTGACACTAAATAAAAGATGTGAGTCCCCTCTTGTTGTTTTTTTTTTGCATTGATTGGCACAACAGGTCTTTTGCCAGATTTCAGAACTTTGTTGTTTAGATTTACTCAGCATCTTTTCTTTGAACATTTTTGATGACAATAAAGCTCTCAGGAACCATATTCATCAGTCTGTTTAATAACAACAGCAGCAGCAATGGCTAACATTTCTAGATCATTTGCTGGGTGCATTGCATATGTTAGTTCATTTAATTTTCCATCGGTCCTGTTAAAAGCTATTATTATTATTACCATTTTACAGATGGAGAAATGAAAGCTTGGAAGCATTAGGTCGTGTTTAATGTTTCACAGAAAGTAAATGCTGGAGCTGAGATGAACACAACCAGTGCTCCGGAACCCAACATTTTAAAGGAGATATAGTTGACTTCTAACAATGTGGAAGTTTAAGGTGTACCACGTGTTGATTTGGTGTACTTGTATGTTGCAAAATGAGTAGTGCCATAACATTAGCTGACACCTCTATCATATCACATAATTACCATTTTTTTGTATTGAAAACATTTAAGATCCCCTGTCCTAGCAACTTTGAAATGTATAATACAGTATTATTTATGATAATCACCATGCTTTATGTTAGCTCCCCAGAACTTATTAATCATATAACTGGAAGTTTGTACCCTTGGGCCAAAATCTCCCCGGCAACCACCCATCTACTCTGTTTCTATGATGGAACCCCAGTCTTAGCCATGTTACTGAGCTGTTATTCTGAGAGGCACCCTTCCTGAATGGGTGCCATTCAGGAGTGTTGGAAGGACACCATGGTGGGGAGAGTCATGACTCTGCCACCTCAGGAGGGTCTCAGTGTCTGAACCTTCCATTGGGGGGAGGGTATGTCCCTCTGCGTGACTGTGTCTGAAGCCCTCTTCTCTGTTCTCAGGTGCAGTCAGATGTAATTGAGATGGAGCAGTCAGAAGAGGAGTAACAGTTTAATTTTAAGGCTGTTACCATCTAGATCAGCAAGGGAACACTCAGCTCTCTTACACACACCAAGGCTGGGCAACCCCTTTAGAGTGGGGACAGACACAGGAGCCTGGGTGAGGACTGACAGAGAACCATGGATGTCAGAGACCGGAAACTCTGAAATGGTTTTCTGCCACAAGAAGCAGTGTCCCTGAAGAGGGGACCCCTGCCTGCAGGCGGCAGTGCAGGTCTGGGCAGCAGCTGCGTGGGTGGGGCAGCCCCTGTCGCTGGACTTGCCTCTTGCACACACAGGGGCAGTGGATGCTCATGGAGGGACTTTGAAGTGCCTGGGTTTCACATTTGGTATTCCCCAGGGCTCAGGAGATGCCAGAGAAAATACCAGGTGCCCAGTGAAACTTGAATTTCAGATAAACAATGGCTATGTTTTTTAAAGTATGAATGTGTCCCAAATATGACTAATTATTTTTTTGTTGTTTATTTGAAACACCAACTTAACTGGGTGTCTTGTATTAAATGTTCTCCATGCTGGGGAAGCTGGGATGGCTTAGCAAGTTAAGCACTCGCTTTGCAGCCATGGGGACTGAGGAGTGAATCCTGGCCCCAGCCCTTGTGGACCCATATGCTGAACTGGGATGTGCTTCCCATGTGGGAGGCCCCCAGTTTGGTTCTCAACCCTCCAGTTAGACCCCTGGCTTGAGGGGGCGTGCCTCCCATGCAGGAGGCCCCCGGTCCAGTTCCTGCCCTGTGCGGCCCCCACCCACTTGTGTGGAACGAAACCATGTTGAAAAACTGATGACATACAACTATGGAGACCTCCCCCTTCTCTCTGTCTCTGTCTCTCTCTGTCTCTGTCAAAAACAATAAAATAAATCTTAAAAAAAAAACCCAAAACACTTTACCATTCCAATGGGGAGTTTTTAAGTCAAGAAAGCTGCATTTCTTTGTTCCACAAGTATTTGCTGATTGGCGGTTATGTGGCAGACACAATCCTAGGGCTGAGGCTATATCAGGGAAAAGACAAACAAAGGCCTTTGCTCTTCTGGAGCTTGTATTATGGTGTTTGTGTTTGGGAATGCAGTGGGAAAAACAGATAACCAATGCGTATAAGTCTAATGATTTCAAATACGGATGTGAGTAGGCTGACTAGATGTCCCGTTTTAAAGGGGACAGGAAACAAAGGTACGGTCCCATTTCAAATGGTTCACATGGTCAGCCTACTGATGCCTTGAATTTAGCCCAGTGACACTAGCCTGACTGTACGTGTTGTTTGAAATGGGACTGTACCATTGTTTTCTGTCCCATTTTATTTATTTATTTATTTTTTAAGATTTATTTATTGTTTTTGACAGAGAGAGAGATACAGAGTCAGAGACAGAGAGAAGGAGGAGGGCCCAGAACAGTCTCCATAGTTGTATGTCATTGGTTTTTCCACATAGTTTCATTCCACAGGTGGGAGTGGGGCTGCACAGGGCAGGAACTGGGCCGGGGTCTCACCCCAGTGAGAACTGAACTGGGGGCACTCCCCAGTTCAGCATATGGGTCCACATGGGCTGGGGCCGGGATTTGAGCCTCCGTCCCCGGGGCTGCAAAGTGAGCTCTTAATCCACTGAGCCATTCCGGCTTCCCTTATTGATTTATTTTTAAAGATTTATTTTATTGTTTTTTGACAGAGAGAGAGAGAGAGAGAGAGAGAGAGAGAGAGAGAGAGACAGACAGACACAGACACAGATACAGAGAGAAGGGGGAGGGCCCAGAGCAGTCTCCACAGTTGACAGCATTAGTTTTCCATATAGTTTCACTCCACAGGTGGGCGCGGGGCTGTGCAGGGCAGGAACTGGGCCAGGGCTTCAGGGCTGCAGAGCAAGTAAGTGCTTAACCTGCTGTGCCATCCCAGCTTCCCCTCTGTCCCATTTTAAATGGGATGTCTAGTCAGCCTAGATATGAGGGAAAAAAGACAGAGACGTTACTGAGGCTGACTCTGGGTAGATGGGTGACGAATTTACTTGGAGTGTCCAGGAAAAGCCTCTTTGAGCTGGGTATTTGTGAAAAACTGGGACCAGAGTTTCAGGCAAGAAGTGAGGCAGACTGAGGACCAGATGGAAGGCTGCTATAGCTGAGGGCAGCGAGGCAGGGAGGGAGGCCAGACAGGGTGCAGGGATCAGACTGTTTGCAGGGTGTTATGGGCCCAGGAATGGAGGTCCAGCGGGCACCAACTGACTTACGTTTCATAAATACCTGGAAAAGGGATTTCCCAGAGATGGAAGTAGAATAAGGTGACCAGATTTTAACATTGGTAAAGCGGGACACCATTGACCAGGGGGGAGGGGGTTCTTGATTAAAAGTTTGGTCTATCTCCCGCCGTTCCCTAGCTTGTCGTGCATTCTTTCCAAAAATTGGGACTTTTTTAAAATGCCACGGGACGCTGGACAAATTGTTAAAAATCGGGACTGTCCCTCCAAAAGCGGGACGTCTGGTCACCCTAAAGTAGAAGCAAGGGGACCAATTAGGGGGTTATTGCCCTGGTCAGTGTTTGGGAGATAAGAGAAGTGGACGAATTGGAGACATAGTTCATGGTAGAAGTGACAGGACTTGCTGATGAAATGGGGATCAGGGAAACAAAGGAATACCTAGAAATAGTCCTAGAAACACTCCATGGTTTGGAGGAGCGAGTTAGTCAGTCTTCTACCTTTTAGTGACTCCCAACAGTTGTCATGTCCTGGTTCATGCAGAAAACACTTGTATGGCACGTGGCTAGGAGGGCCAGCCGCTGGGGCCCCGGGCCCTCCAGGCCCTATTGCAAGCTTGCAGCCCACGCACGGCAAGTTCACCCATCAGGAAGCTCTGATTCTGGGAAGAATTTTTCTGCTGGAGCCAAGTGGGGCTGCAAAGGGCCTAAGGAGAGCTGAAGTGCAATGAGCATCCTCAGGGTCAGGGCACCCCTCAAGCCACAGGAAAAACGATTTCTACAAGTCAAGGCTGGGGCAGATTTTAGAATTGATCTTATCCAAACCTCTTCCCCCCACCTTTACACAGAGGCACTCATTCATTTATTCCATTTGTTGAGTACCACAAATGCACACAGCTATGCTAGGTGCCGTGTGACAATGCTACTTCCACTTCCAACCATGACCTGGTACCCCAGTTAGTGACCTGAAGATCTGGAAATGAAGGGCAGGGGTGAAGCTGGAATAGCTCAGCAGGTTGAGTGCTTGCTTTGCAGCCCCGGGGACCGAGGCTTGAATCCTGGTCCTGGGCCTCACAGACCCATGTGCTGAATTGGGGTGTGACCCCCAGTTCAGTTCTCGCAGGGGCATGTCTCCCATGTGGGAGGCCCCTGGCCCACTTCCTGCCCTGCGTGGCCCCGTCCACCTGTGTGGAATGAAACCATGTTGAAAACCGATGATGTACAACTAAGGAGACTGCTCTGGGCCCTCCCCCTTCTCTCTGTCTCTGTTTCTGTCAAAAACAGTAAACAAACAAACAAAAAACCACACACACACAAAAAGCAATGAAGGGCAGGCCACTTTCATAGCCACTTGATACCTAAGTACGTGATCCTTGGCTGGAAGCTCTTGCTTCAGACAGAGCTGATTCAGTCACGTGAGTGTCAGGGCTGCCTGTCTCCTCTCATTTCCCTCCCACCCCCTTCTCATCAGAAGCCTTAAGATGGTCTTAGAGATTTCAGTACCCAGGTTTTATTCTATATCCCCTGTTCTGATACAAAGAGATGATTCGTATTGTGGGCTTCAGCCTTTTGGTTTTCTGTAAGTATATTTACGTACTGACATTCCTCTTGTTCTGTCACCTCATTTGCCCTTTCTCTGACTCAAGGGCTTGGCCTCTTTCACACTTGGCTTTCCAGGTCTCTGCCTTTGACTTTCATCTCCGTGTCCGTCTCCTGCCTCTGCCCACTGACTTCCTTCTGGGTGGACCGGGGCTGGGCCCAGTGGCTGGGGAGTGCAGGACTTCACTATCCCCCCATTTCTTCTCTTCACAGATGAGGGCATGCTGTGTGACAAAGTGACCCAGAGTCTCCCGGACCAGACAGTGACAAGTGGCACTGAGGTGACACTGTTTTGCACTTATGACAGCAAATTCTCAAATCCTGATTTATTCTGGTACCGAATAAGGCCAGATCATTCCTTTCAGTTTATCCTTTACAGGGATAACAGTGAGGCCCTTGATGCAGAGTTTACGCAGGGTCGGTTTTCCGTATGGCACAGTCAGACCCATAAAGCCTTCCACTTGATGATCTCCTCAGTGGTGATGGAAGACAGAGCCACTTACTACTGTGCCATGACTTCCACAGTGACACAGGTGCCCAGGAAGTCTGCACACAAACCCCTGGGCACAACCTGAAAGAGCTATCTTTCAGGGCAGCTCACGTCCTTAGACATGGCACATCCCCCTTCCCGGTCACTTGTGTGCCAGCCTGGCTCTTAGAGGTGTCTTCACATGTCTGCTGAATAATAAAATGCCTGTCAGTCCAGGGGAGCACCTGGCTTCAGACGGGGCACAGCACCTCCTCATGCATGACTTGGTGTCCTCTTGCTACCTGAGTGCCTGAGGTAGGGAAGGGACAGCTACATGTCTGAGGGATTATCATCTTTGTGTCCCCAGCACCCAGGTGACAGCTGATACGGAGTGGGGTTTGACAAGTATGTGCTGCGTGTGCGGGGCAGGTGTCAGAATGGTGCGGATGAAGGGCCAGTCTAAGGAGAACCTGTCAGAAGTGTCTTTGTTTTAGTTTCCATCATGTATCCACTTCGTGAATTGCTGTATTTTCTTTTGAAGGATCAAATTAGACAGTTACTTACTTAATCATTTCTGTCCCCCAATTTACCTTTTTTTTTTTTTTTCTGTCTTGTGCATCCACCTTATTTCTCCTGGATGCTCTTTGACCATCTCCATTTTACTTTCTTTATTTGGAGAACATTTTTTTTTTCACTGAAATAAGTTGTCTGTGACTCCCAGAATCTCAGCTTCAAAGTCCCTGAGTTTGGAGCTCAGTGATGTCTGCAGGTGAGATAATCACCTCCAGGAAAAACCAACTATGTGATGTTAAATGGCGATGCTGGGATGGCTCAGCGGGTTGAGTGCTCCCTTTGCAGCTGCATCCCCGCGCCCACCTGTGGAGTGAAACTATATGGAAAACTAATGACATGCAACTGTGGAGACTGCTCTGGGCCCCCTTCTCTCTGCTTCTCTGTCAAAAACAATAAAAATAAATCTTTAAAATGGATGTACCCTCTCAGCCTGGGACTTGATCTCTCCTTTCTTGACTTTTATTGAATTCTCTTCCATTAAAACAACTATTATAGTTATTACATGCAATCTTAGAAATAGTAGAAGCCTCAGGCATTGTTTTGTAGGAAATACACTGAGGGCTAGAGAGGTGAAGGACACCCCAAGGTCAGAGAACTGGTTAATATCAGTCAGGGTGCTGTGTCCTTCTAGGGCTCTCTCTTGCAGCTGCACAGTAGGGGGCTTTATTGGTAGGTGGCTTGGGCAGCAGTTTATCTGGGCTCCAAAACTGGCCAGTGAAGAGCAGTCACTATAGAGAGGAATGAAAAAAACATGGGGGTGAGGGAGCCAAAGGCCTTGGGCAAATGACTTAGCCTCTGAGGCTTCTGGTTTGCCTCCTGTGTGTATGTAACAGTCTTTTAGAGACTCCCTCAGGGCTGCCGTGGGCCTTAACTGCGATGCTGCATGTGCAAGCTCTGGGAAATGATCACCTGCAATATGATAGCCCCCAGACCTGAAGGCAGCTGCAGCCCCCTCCAGCTCCTACCTTTAGTCTTTTCTGGATGCTCCTTTTGGTGGAAGAGATTCATGGTGCTGTGACCTGCTCGGATGTCTAGTGGGCCAGAGGGTGGCTCATTCAAATGCTGAATGGATTTATGGGGCCTGGTCTAGCTGAACTTTAAATCAGTTTCTTGTCCTTGTCTTGTGGATGCCGTGTGCTCTCCTAGAGGACCTTGGGGTGGCACTCTTGATAACTTGGTTCTGCTCCCAGCAATACCCCTGTCTCACTGGATGACTTTGGACAATGTACATTACACCTGTTTGGAGAAGCATGTTTTTACTTTCCATCTGAAAAATGAGGATATGATTTTTTTATTTTTTATTGGAGCTTAAGAACTACAGAGAAATATTCTAATGTGACCCAAGGCAATAGATGTGAATGTGTAGGAAACAGGCATTTTTTATGCATATAAGATGAAGTTGTATGGAATCTTTTTATAGTTTTTCCCTAGGTGGGCCTGACTTATTCAACTAGTTTATCCTAAACATACTGACTCAGAACGCTATTCTATTGCCTCCTTTGCTTGATTCTGGCTGTGAGGACATGATGTGGGAGTTTGCAGATGGCACTAGCCAGGGAGTGGTTGGTGAGGAGTGTTCTTTCACTTGTACCCTCACTTACCACCCCATGTAGTTGCTGAGGAAACCACAATCCTGGTTGCTAGGGCTCTGCTACCTGAGTGGGTGCATTTGGAAACAGCTGCGGCCTTGCTGAGGTGGGAGTAGCAGAACTCACAGGTCACCTCAGAGATGCTGCTGCTGCTGCTATTGCCGCAGCAGTAACGCTAACAGCAGGAAACCCAGGACGGGGTCCCTGAGGCAGGAGCCTGAGGGCTGGGGGCTCAGGAAGCTGCGGTGTGATCTATAAGCTCAGTTTGGGTTTTGTCTGACTAACAACCATGTTTCCCCTGCAGTGGCCGCAATGAATAAAGACAGAGGTGAGGCAAACACAACACACTTTAATAAATGCAACAGAGACAGCGTCAGAAAAGAATGCAGAAAACCATCAATGCCAAGGGCCCAGGCGAGAGTCAGTGTTGAATGAACTCCGGCTCCTCGTGCACAGATTGGCAGGCAAGAGACAGTAAAGATACCAGGAACTTTAGGGCTCTCGTTCCTACCCCTCCCTCCCTCGTATAGTTGCTTGAAAGCAAGGCCCCTGTCTTGTTCATTTTGGTAACCTCACCGAAGTACCTGGAACTTGGAGTCAATTCATGTTTGCTAAATCAATGAATAGAAAGAAGTGCATTTCCGCTGTATTTTGCTTTGATTTCTGCTAATAGGTTGGAGAGCATTTAGATGAGAGTTTAGAAACCTCTTTGCCTACATGATGGGTGGTAGGAATGCCAAATCTAATTTTTTTGTAAAATAGTATGAAGGGCAGAAAGTGCTATTGTGGATGAGATGCTAGTTTGGGGCAAATCTAGTGTAGGGGTGAGCAGAACCTTTCATGTTTCTATAAAGGAGTCCTGCTTTCCTTCCCCCAGGGTTTGCTTTCCTCTTGGAGAATGGAGCTGGGGACCTATTGGCTCCCACTTTCTACTTCTGAAGTTAAAGAAAGCTGGAAACGTAACACCATCTTCAAAGTGTATCAGTTATAGGAATAAAAAATGAGCCCTCTATGTCTTTGTATTTCTATATCTATTTATAAAGCGGCATATAAAGCACTTAGGATCATAAACCCCCTAGCCCCCAGGACTTTGATCTTTTTATAAGGCTGGAAAATGAACTGGGTTTGTTGCCTTCAAAGAAAAACTGGTTTGGGTAGCAGCAATTTAAGCAAGGCTGTGATGGGTCAACTCGAATCATGGAGAAGCCTGAAGCCTGAGGTAGCACCTCTGTAGGCTTTTGATTTCTTTCAGGAAGTGTAGTCTTCTCATGCCAGTCAGCCTGCAAGTGAAGGAAAATTGTCAGAGCTGATACAGAAGCAAAGCCCATCAATGCTGGACGGAACTGTAGTGGTATGTACCGTGTTTCCCCGAAAGTAAGATATCCCCTGAAAATAAGACCTACTTACAGTTTTGCCTCTTGCTGAAATACGTATAAGGCATCCCCCCGAAAATAAGACCTAGCGCATCTTTGGGGGCACAAATTAATATAAGACACTGTCTTATATTTGGAGGAACAGGGGAAGACACTGTCTTATTTTCGGGGAAACAGGGTAGTCTGGGGATGGCCAGTACTTGCTGTGGTGGTACCACAGCAGACATCACTAACCTATCATAGCACATTTCCCTTCTAACATGACAATAGTTTACCTGGTCATTATCAGTGTATCGATGTTGGTGCAAGTCATGAAACCCATTTGCTCTCCTTTAGTTCTTCTTAATTCTTTTGTTTTTACAGATACAAAAACCCAGGCTCAGAGAGGTGAAGCAACCTGGCTAAGGTAACATAGTGTGCTAGTGACAAAGTCAGGACTAAAACTCAGATCTTCTGACTCCTAGTGTGGTGTTCTTTTTAAACAGCTATATGGACTGTGTCCTTGGAGTGTTGGTAAAATAGTCATGTGTTTGGGAATGACTGGGTCAGCTTGTAGGCTGGGTCCAACCAGTCCAACACCTTAAGTCTAGGCTTATTTCTAGGTCAGGAGCTGCGGCTGAGGAGTATTTGGGGTATTGGAGAAGGAGCTTCATAGGAAAACCTAGACTTCACTTCAGCTTTCATATCTCAGTTTACCTGAAGAGGGAATGCAAGTAAGAGGCAAGTAATTAATGTCTTAGCCTTGACTTTGCATGAATCCTAAGTAGCTAGTAGTGGGTTGTTCATGATTAATGGGGGGATAGGCTCTTCCCAAAGATAGCCTGATCTACACATCGGAGTCCAATAATTAAGGCTTGGGAGCTGGCATCTGTTTTGTCTGGGCAAAAACGAGTCTGCTCCCCCTGAATATTCTCAGGTAAGGCCTTGCAAATAACCCATGGCCTCTTGGCCAGATAAACAAAATAGCAAATAAAGAAGACTAATTCTCCTTATTAAGCTCCAATTTTTTAGCATCTGAGTTGGAGGCAGGGGTTATTGGCTGGTATTCCATTAAACTACATAATGGGTTTGAGTTTGGCTTGACATGAAAGGATAATGGGAGATGGGGTGTCATTATGCTGAGTGTCTGAGATGACCCACCTTATTAATTTGAAATATGTCTCTATGTGTTTTTCCCTTCCCAATGCTTCTTGGTCTTTTACTATTTCTAAACTCCTTTTCTTCTTCATGTGCAGCATAGTTTGGGTAGAGGTAGGAATAAAAAGCAGCTAATTCTTTTTTAATTGTTAAATTTATTAGGGTGACATTGGTTAGTAAAAATTACATAGGTTCCAGGTGTACAACTCCAGAGTACCTCATCCATGTGTTACAATATATGCTCACCACTCAGAATCAGCTTTCTTTCCATCACCATATATAGCTCCCCCACCCTTTTGTCCCACCTCCTTCCTCTTCTCCTACCCCGCCCCCCCCCCCCGCACCCCCAGGTAACCACTAAACTATTGACTATGTCCATGAAGTTTAAGAAGCAGCAAATTCTTACCTTAAAAGAAAAGTAACTTGGCAGTCAAGAGAAAATTGGTGGCAACACACTTGACAAACAGCACGCGGAGGCCCAGCACTGTGAGGGACACCATGTTCACCTTCCAGGCATGAACTGTGCAGATTGAGGCTTTCATGAGAGACTAAATTCCATTCAAGAAATGGGGCCCACAACACTGACACCAGCCTGCCCCAGTCACTACTGTTCTTCTTGGCCTACAAGCCTAGCTGGGTGCCAGACAGTTGTCAGCGATCGCAGGCTGCTGCTCACACCCAGCCCCACAAAGCTTCGAAAACCCATGCTCGCAGCCCAACTTTTGCCAGGAGAGTCAGAGGGAACCAACCAGGCTCAGGTATGGTGGTGTTTTTCTTTGACATCGGATGATTTTTGGCCCCATTTGACATTTACAGAGTTTGTTTTAAGCCTCAATTGTGAAGTTGACCCTTTGATTTTAACTCACCTATGGGTTCATGGCAGCTCTCTGAAGTTTGCTGTATGTTTTCAGGTTCCATTGGTTTTAGATCACCTGGAATGAATAGCAATGGTCAGGCCCAGGGAGTTGCAGTTTTTAAAACTAGGAAAGACTTTAAGTAAGTAAACTGAGGTCCAGAGGTGTGACTTGGTTAAGGTCATACAGCTGCGTATTTACACAGCTGAAATACCTACCGGCCTGGGCCTCCCCCCCCGCCCCCCTTATACCATGAGGCTAACATTCAGATATGCCTTTAATGAGTAGGAAGAACTAGAAATCTTAACCCATGAGAGGCTGGGCTGCCCTTTGTTTTGGTGCTCACACTAGATTCAACTGCGCATGGATTTTCAACCCCAGAGCCTAGTAGTAGAATAAGCATTAGTATAAAGGAGACCGTTGTTGGTGAAGAGAAGAGATGGGGATTAAATAAGAGGTAAACTTTTTTTTTTTTAAAAGATTTATTTTATTGATTTTTGACAGAGAGAAACAGAGACAGAGAGAGACAGAGAGAAGGGGGAGGGCCCAGAGCAGTCTCCATAGTTGACATTAGTTTTCCACATAGTTTTACTCCACAGGCGAGCACAGGGCTGCGCAGGGCAGGAACTGGGTCGGGAGCCTCCCACATAGGTCCCGGCAAGAACTGAACTGGGGGCACACCCCAGTTCAGCATGTGGGTCCGCATGGGCCGGGGCTGGGATTCGATCCTCGGTCCTTCAAAGCGAGCGCTTTACCTGCTGAGCCATCCCAGCTTTCCCAAGAGGTAAACTTTATCTTATATTCCAGCTCAGAAATGCAGAGTTCAACGCCCAATTACTGATGGGCTATAGTTGGGCCGAAGTCTTGTTTCTAACATGATGCCAAGAGTTTACTTCTCCAACTTCCCTTTCTCCCTACTTTTCTTCACCACTATCTCAGACCCTTGAGGCCAGATACCACCTACCTGAAGAGTTTGTCCTCATTTCAAAGTAAGCGGAGTGCAAGATTTTATTGTTGTGTTGAACGGAACATGTCACTGAATTAGGATCTTCATATTGACCAAGCTTCACAGCACTGTACTTCCCACTGGGAGATACAACGATAGCAGGGTCAAATTCTACTATTTTCTTGGATGACTGGAGACTTATATTCACATCCTTGGGGTAGAAGTCCTTTACCAGACATGCAACATTTGTCCCATTTTTCATGATGAAAACGGATGGTTTGGCAGGAGGCTGCGTTTCTGCAAGAATAATCAATTTATTTTTTGAGATGATTAGCCATAGTATGTGGGATTAAACAATGGTATTTACCTCAGCTTTTCTGGGTCCAAACACTATGACCCAGACTTTCCTGCATCCTGTTAGTAACCTGGGATTATTAGCATCTCTGTGAAAAGATTGCCAGGGGTAGCAGAAATGTAAGGCCGTCAATCTGACTTTGAGTTAGGAACTGCTAAGATGTATGGCTGAGAGCAAAGATGGAAAAAGAATAACTACAAAATAGTTTCTGGATTGTCTGCTGAGTTTCAACTATGTTTTATTAATTAATCCTCTGGACAAATGAGGTTAGGATGACTACCTGTCTGCATCAGATTGTTTATTTTAAAGATTTACTTTATTGTTTGAGAGAAGGAGAGAGAGAGAGAGAGAGAGAGAGAGAGAGAGAGAGAGAGAGAGAGAGAGAGAGAGAAGGGGGAGGGTCCAGAGCAGTCTCCAAAGTTGTACATCATTAGTTTTGACATAGTTTCATTCCACACAGGTGGATGTGGGGCCATATGGGGCAGGAACCCAACCGGGGGCCTCCTGCATGGGGTGAGAACCTTTGCCACCATCCTGGCGGTTACCAGTTGTGTCATGGTTCAGCATATGGGTTTGCACTGGTTGGGGCTGGGATTCGATCCCTGGACCTCGGGGCAAACACCCAGTCTGCTGAGCATCCCCCAGATGGTTTATTTTAAATGCATGGGCCCTTGGAGGGAGATCAGGGTAGGTGCTCATGCTCTGCATTATGTCAATTACAGAATCAAGGGTTCTGAGAAGGACTGCATAAGTGGTTCAGACACTCTGAGGATGGTAGTGTTGGGGCCATTTCAGGATGTCACCTTCATTTTATGAACTGAAAGGAATCGGCTGGAGTGGTATATCTCTCTGCCTTTAGGTGAATACTTATTCTTTTGAAGAGTCTACCCTACCTAAAGTTTCCTTGAGCCTTTAATCAAAGAATAATAACTATTATTCTCAGGAAGTCCTTATAGGCATAAAACCAGTTTAAGTCAATTTTTCCTGTTTTATTCTAAGTGGAGCTATGGAATGTTGATCCTAATAACTGGGTATCCTCCTGGCCTTTTCTCCTTTCATGCCTTACCTTGGACCATTATTTCTCTGCTACTCTCTATATGTATCTTTTTTTTTTAGGTTGACCAGTTGTACCATTTTTAAATGGGACAGAAAACAATGGTACTGTCCCATTTCAAAAGGTGTATATGGTCAGCCTAGTCTCATTGGGCTAAATTCAAGGTGTCAGTAAAACTGACTATAAATACCATTTGAAATGGGACAATGCCAGCCTAATCTTTCTCCCCTTAAAACTGAATCTTGAAGCTTTGGGGGAAGTAATAATGATTCTCTCCCATTGTGCCTTTTTGAAGTCTGTGCATTGTGATAACTTTTGTATCTATGGTGTCTTGGACTCTTAGGCTATCTTCAAATAACTGCTAAAGAAAGAGCCCTACAAATGCCTGAAATCAGAAAGACAACCAACCTGTGAATGGTGATTTGGATATATTTCCAATCATAAGCTTAACTGGTGATTTGCAATATCACTAGCTTGTGTGAGTAAGTTTTAGTGTTTAAAACTTACATAAATTTGGCTTCTTGGTATCAAATTAAAAATATGTTGAATTCCAGTGTACTTTTATTTACTATGGTCTACAATCAAGACATAAGGTATTATTGCTAAACAAAAAGTCTTGGTAATGAATTTGTAAATGGAATGATTTTTCTAGTGCTGTATACCGAATCTGGTTTTAGGTTTCAAATGTGAAGGTCATGTTAGTAGAGCTATAACTAAATCAACCGGTTATACCTGGTTGAGATAGAGTGATTGCTCATCAGGAAGTTATAGCTCATCACTACTTTGTAAATGGACCATGGCTGATCAGGGCTCACCTACAGAATCAGCTGTTTGGAGAAGCCCATCATCACTACCATCATAAATCTTCATTTTTTTTTTCTCTTCCGGGAAGCTGAGCTAAAAGACTGGATTCTGTTTCTGTTGCTCAAGGCAGAAAACTCATTCGTAAGAATCTGGTTCCTTACATTTTTGGCTTTAGCTCTAGATAAGAGGAGGATTGGGGATTTTTCAGGGGGTTCTCCCGGAAACTGCTTTCAACTTATGTGGAAAAAACCTTCATTGTTTTGTTTCCTGGCATAGCTGAAGCCACTGATAACAGACAGTGATAACCCTAGCAGTAACGGTTTAGAAACCACATGTTTTGTTCATTCACCTCTCTTCACAACTGCAACATTTCTTGCTCACTATGCTGACTTTGGTTTGAGATGTGTTCCGTTTGGTTTTGAAGGGAGTTATATGTTATAGACTAAGGAAACATCCATTAAAAAGCAAAAATAAAATCACCCTATCTCCTTGGTTAATTAAGAATATGACCCAATCCTAGCCTAATTTAGTTGGCTAATTAAGCTTGCTTGGGATTTAAAATCTAAATTCAAAGACAATTGTCAACGATCACTTTGGGCTGGAGAGACCTGGTTTGAATAATTTGAACAAGGTAATATATCTGACAATACAGATGTCTGAAGAAGGTCACACTAATGCTATTGAGCTCTGGACCAGTTAGTCAGCATTTCAGGTAGAGCCCAGTGTATTGATTTGGTAAGACAGTTTTCTCAGACTCTCATTTTCATAGTCCATATGTTCAAAAACAATTGTTTGAAAGAAAAGGGTCTTATCTAATCCATTCTTTGGCATCATGGTTACCAAATAAAAGGCTAGCTCACTGAATTGAGCTTTTTTAAGTGTAATGCACTCAATGTAGTTACCATATGTAACCTAGTCTATTTTATATCAGACCTAACCCAAAATTTGAAATTGTATAAATTTTTCACTTTGCAGTCCAAAATTTAAAGAGTTAATTAATTGTTTATCTCTTGAGGATTTCCATTCTTTCTTCTTGGTCCACAAATGTAGTTACATAATTTCAATATGAGTTTCAAAGTGCTATTTGGACAATTGTTATTTTATTTTTTAACTTTCTCTTTTTTTATTTTATTTTAATTTTATTGTTAAATTCATTGGGGTGACATTGATTGGTAAACAATTAGATAGTTTCTGGATGTACAAGTCCACATCACATCACCTATGCATCACATTATGTGCTCACCAACCAGAATAAGCCCTAATAAACTTTCTCTTTTTGTGAGTACCAATCCAGTGCTAAGGTTATGTGCGGATAAACAATACTAAAAGAAGTGTGTACCTTTCCTGAGTAGTCTTTCTGAATTTGTAAACTTGGAAATTATCTGGAATTGAGATTCATAGAGAGAGTCCTACAAGCTTCCCTAAGAATTCTGCAACATCTATAACAAATCTTACTTACAATTTCAAGTCTCTCTGCCAATAAGGGATTTAACCTGGACACTAAAATATAAGTTTGCTTTACCTGATTACTTCGACCAAGTTAACCACCTCTCTTCTAGCCACAGGACATTAGTTTCAGGTTGCAAAGAGGCACGCACACTAATCACCTTGGCCAAAGGGATGTATAAAGACAAAGTGACTTCCTGGAGACTTTGGGCCCGAGTGTCCCTGCTGCTGCCCCACCTACACCCATATGCTCCAACTATTAGTATAATTCTTCTAGATCCTCCCCCCTCCTCCTCCTAGGGCTGCTCTAAAGATGTCACAAGTAAGTGGGAGCTGCTGTTTTTAAAAAATAAAAATAGTTGCAGAGCTATTTCAGTAATTCAGCCTAGTGTCTCCACGCTGGCCACCCCATATCTCCTAGGTATACATTCTTGAGCAATGCAAACTGGATGGCAGCCCCAGGCCCAAGACTCAATTTATCCCTAGAAATGTAGGAGAAAAGTCAACTCACGGGGCTCCACGAAGAGCTTGGTGCCAGCTCCAAAAAACATCTGCCGGGTGTCCCAGGAGCACATTGTGACACTGCTTCACAGGCATCCAGTCTGGGGCTGGCCCTAGGGCTTGGGCTAGAACATCTGTGACCTGCCTCCCAGCCTGGGTCCCAGCCAAAGACCCCACAGCTCAGAGAACCACAAAGCTGCCCATGATGAGCACAGGGGGCCAAGTACACAGAGTCTCAGTTCTCTTTGAAGCTAATAATAGTTTAACTGATGGATAAGGATGTGAGCATGAAATCCCCAACCGAGAAGTACTAGGATAGGGGACAGGGCTGAGATGGAGCTAGAGAGGAGGGTGACAGGTGACCGATAGCCACCTTCAAGATAGAAAATTTAACTCCCAGTTTATTGGAAGGCATCTCTAAGAACAACAAAATAGCCAGGGAGTAGGAATGGGCACTAAATGTTGATATGTGTTATAATAAATGTTAGAAGGAGAAGGGTTTAGACACAGGTCTTGTTCTCGTACTCTGGTTCCCTTCTCTTGGGTCGCAAACACTGCTTTTTGATTAGAAACCTAATTTCTTCCCCATCACTCAGACTGAGTCTCACAATAGTAACAAACCTGTTCTTTAGTTCCCTGAGCCCCAGTGAAAGGCTTTCTAGGGACCTGATGATTGAACAAGAAATTGGCAGCTGACAGGGGAGCCCAGGGGCGCAGTGTGTCATGAATGCAGGTAAAACGCTGGACCCAGATACAAGCTTCAGGAGGATCTGGTAATCATGTGAAAATGAACTTAAAGATCCTATGGATTTCTCTGTTTCATCACCAAAAATCAAGAGTCTAAGGCTAGTGCCAAAAAGAACAGCAGTTGTATAGGGCCATCATTGGCGGCTTGATGTGAAATTTTCACTCTCCCTACCTAAGCTTCACATCATCCGATTACATTCTATCACTGATGGAAGAGAAAACCAGAGGAGTAAATGGAGTATCATTGGACAGCATGCTCAGTGTCCAGGCAGAGGGGCTAAGCATCAATTTCATCTTTTTCCTTCTTCCCTAAGAATCCCAAAGGCACAGCCTCAGCAATTTGATTCTAACACTACAGATAATTCCAAGTTTCAAGTGGAAATGATATAAAGAGAAAATGAAACATAATACTTTTTGCTCAGATGCAATTTTCCCAACATCAATCAGACTGTAATCTTCTACAATATAATTCTGTTTCTGTCCTTCTTTTCATTGCTTTCATCTCTCTTCTCTCAAAGGAAAGAAAACCCACCAAATTCCATGATTTCCCTGGAAGCGCCAGGCAATCAAGCATCCCTGTAAGTTCATATTGCCATTTGAGAGGCAGTCGCTTTTAGGGCTGTCATCCTCCCTACATTCATATACTTTTTCCAATGTCTTTAATTCCTCTCAATAAAAAAAGCAGAAACCTAACCTTGTAAGGACCAATGCCTGCCCTATTAGACTTGGCATTTTGGAAAGCTTTTGAAAGACCATTGTTTTCTGGACTTGTCCCAGTAACTGACTGCTGGTGGTTACCCAGGCTACCTGAATATAAGCCTTGGATTTCCAAATACTGGAACTGACTACCAGTGGACAATGTCTCCGGGATAACACCACGCCTTTTCTATTGTCTTGAAGTCAGTGACTGTGTTTCTATATTGGATGTAGGCTCCTGAACCCTACTTAGAGTCCTCAGATTCAGGGCTAACTGGGAAGGTGAGCCTGTAACTGCTCTCCTTAGACCCAGACTAGGATGAACCTTGCAAAACATTTAGTCTGATCCAGGCATGTTGATTTAATGAAAATTCCCAGGGGAAAAAAAAAATAAAAGAGAAGGGAGACGAGGACAAGATTGTCATTTGAATAAGCTGGCCAGAAGGACTGTTTTAAATGGGACAGAAAACAATGCTACTGTCCCATTTCAAACAGTACATATGGCCAGCCTCCACTCACTGGGCTAAATTCAAGGGATTAGTAGGCTAACCATACATAAGTAGGCTGACCATACATACCATTTGAAATTGGACAGTACCATTGTTTTCAGTCCCACTTAAAAAGGTACGTGTGGTCAGCCTACATTTGAGGGAGAGAAGACTCTCTTGATGCAACTCCTTTAATAATATTTTTCTAACCCACCCTCTTCACATGCCATGGCCATGACTCTTTTTCCTCACAAATAGTGGAGAGACTGTCCTCACTGAGGGCTTGGCTTTTTCCGGGTCCCAGTTCCTGAGCAGGAGCCAGACTAAGGACTTTAGTTAGGCGGTTGTAGATAGAAGACTTACCACACTAATCTTCAGGACAGAATTTCCAAGCATACAGCAACAACAACAACAACAACAACCCCACCCCTGCCCCCCACACAGTAGATTTCCGATTTAGAATCTCCTGACTTGCAAAGACACTCCATTCATTCAGGACTAAACTAACTAAACTACAATAAGCCCAAGGGAATATACAGATTAACAGAAGTAAAATGCATAACTTACTTGCTTCCACGATAAGTTGAGTTCCTTTTCCAAAGCTGAGTTGTGCTGTCAATGCACCACTTCAGGCATCATTACAAAAAGCCTTGCTACCTATTTGCCCCCTGTCTAGTCCATCTGTTGGAAGTGGGTGGGTGAAGTAGAACAAGTGTAGCTGGAGACATAGAACTTTGCAAGGGCTTCTGAGATCTAAGCATTCTATTAGGGCAGCTTGTTTGATGTGTGCTTTCTTCTGAGTTAATACTTAGGGAGGTTCCTAAGTTTTCTTATCTTGTTTACTCAACATGTCATCTCTTACCTCCAGATCTTGATTCAGAATCACATTTTCACAGGGAGAAAGGAATTATTTTGTTTTTGCTGAGACTGGCCAAATGGCTAATGTCTGAAGACACAAAATTTTAAGGCTTAAGTCAATTTCAAAAGTTTATGCCTCAGTTAGAGGTGGAAGAACATGATGGTTGGAGCAAAAGCCATTAATGCAAAAGACTTCGAGTCTATCTAAAGTAGGGGTCTCCAAACTACGGCCGGCGGGTCGGATGCGGCCTGCGAGGCCCTCTCATCCGGCCTGTGGAGACCTTTTTATCTGAATAAAATAATATTAAATAAATAATTAAAAACAACATCTATGTTTTGATTCTTTTTTATTTGGACTTCGAGTGTGTATTCGGCCCCCAAACTGCTGTTTGATAGTTAATGCGGCCCGCGGGCTGAAAAGTTTGGAGACCCCTGAAAAGGATCACAGTAATCACAGATGACTACCATTTGTTTAAGTACTTTATAACTTATAAATACCTTGTGTTTACACTACCTCAACAAACATTATTGTAACGAATTCCAAGAGGTGATATTATTAGATCCATCTTAAAGATGAAGTCACTGAAGCTGAGTGGTTAAGATAATGAGCTGCTGAGCTGGGTCTCACTCTCAGGTCTCCAGAGTTCATTTTCCATTCATTGAACCAGAATAATAGGTGATAGGAGGGAAAGGAGCCTTAGTGATCACTTGTCAAAACCTCTGTGGTAGCATAACAACCTAGGGAGAGTTTTGACTCCTTTTCCAGTGCCTTTTAAATTAAATTACGGAATTCCTACTGGGTGGTAAGACATTGATACCATCGGACTTCCTTGTTTCCCTACTATATTGTCCCCTAAGAATTGGTCTGGATGATAATCAGGGTCATAGTGTGCTAAAGCTGGAAGACACCTTGGAAATCATTCAGCCTAGTGAGGGAAACAAGAGTTCAGTGAAGTCACAGAACTTGTCAGCCAAAGAGAAGTACTGGAACTTGATCTTGGAATTCTTGATCTAACATGCACCTCACATTTACTAGATATGCTATATAGTACAGGTCTAATCATAGCGTAGATCTGTAAATGGCAAAGGCACTATATTAGGTAAGCTGGTTTTCCAAAGTTAGTTAAGTAGAAGACAACAAAGACTCCTTAGAAAGGATTGTGGATCAAGAAGGTCCACTGCAGCACATGCTGCATCCTGGATTTTATCAGAAACCCAGTCCTTGTTCCTCAAACCATCCCTTGCTAAATTACACACTGGGAGGATTTTTCAACAATCTGAAAAATGCTTCCCAAGCTGGGAAAATGTTTCACAAAGATAATTGCCAAACAGTGGTCATAATAAAGAAAAACGAATCACTTACTTGGCTGTACCTCCAGGTAGGTTCCTTTGCCAAAGATCAGTGAATTCCCACAGCTGATAAACCTAATCTAAAAACCTTCTTGCTTTCTCTTTTGGCAACCCTGGCACCAGTTGCCAAGTCACATGATAGACATTGGATGGGATTTTCTATCTCATCTGGTCTAATCTCTTTTCTCCTAAGTCTTGGGGGGCTGTCCTCCAGGACAAAACAGGAGGTGATTACTGTGTCAAATAGGAATCTAAGCTTTTGCCATGTTGCAATCTGAATTTGTGCTTTGAATGAGAGAGACTAGGAAGGAGTTTCTTAGTTTGATCAGGAGAAAAGAAAAGCACATTTGTCATAGAGTAGTGGTTCTCAATCTTTGGGCTATTCTTAGGTGGGGTAAGAATCTAGCGAGTTATGTACCCCATTCATTCCTACCTTTTAGAGGAATTTCATTTCATATCCAGCCAGAGCTTTGCATCACTGCCAATTGTGCAGCAGCCAGACTTCTTAGTATAAAATAGAATTAGAGTCTTCAGTACATTTTAATAACATATTCATAAATATCAAATTTTAGCAAGCTTTAACAACAGAGTCACACTTAAAAGTGATGGTTAAATTTATCTCTGTCCTATATAAAAATCAGAGTCTGTGAGATTGCCTGTATGTCACTCATAAAAACCAGAGAAAGAATATGCACTGTCAGATCAGTTTACAGCCCATAAAAGACTGCAGAGCATACTTTGAGAATCACTAAAATGGAGAGTGGTTCTTAGTTCTGGTGAAGAAGAAAGATGTCAGAAACCTGAAACCTAGTTTGACTCTGTCCCTTACAAAGAGTATAATTTGGCCAAGTTCTTTAAGTTCACTGAGCTTCACATGCCTCCTTTATAAAACGAAGGTGGGAGCTTCTGTATTGGGAGGCTGTAAGATGAAATAAAAGGGTGTCTATAAGGCATTCTGTAAAGTAGAAAGCCTAGGTGTAATTATTAGAGTGCTTATGAGGGTTAGACTCAGAGAAAATAAGTTACACTTGAAGGATGTAATTTCACTAATTGCAGAGGTCCCAGGGGTAGGGTTGTAAGGCAAGGTTGCCGAGGGTAGGACAGAATCTTATGTCTTTGGTGGTTGACATGATGGTGCCCACTTTGTAGGGCGGTGGGTGAGGATTGGAATCCAGGTTGCTTTCTCCCTTGGCCTTTTCTCTAGGTTAGGTATGACTTCTATTCCATTCTCTAATCTTCCCCTCTAATCCAAAAGCTGAAGTCTTTACAGTAGCCTACAAGTCACTGCCTCCCCACTTCCTTTACCAAACTGACCTCATTTTCAAATCCTCTCCCTGTCACTCACTTCCCTCCAGCCACTTAGGCCTCCTGACAATCCTTCACACGCTCCAGGTTGCACTTGGCTTCCCTCTGCCTGGAACTGTTCTTTCAGATCTGCATGGCTCATTCTGTCACCCCCCTCAGGTCCCCCTGCTCAAATGTCACCTTTCCAATGAGGCCTCTGTGACTTCTTTGTTCAAAATTACATACTGCTCCCTCCCGCTAGAGCTCTTTTTTTCCCTCCCCAGCTTTCCTTTCCTTTACAGGGATTATTGCCACCCCAAAATACTATATATGTCATCTATCTATTTAGTTTACCACCTGTCTTTTGCCATGAGAATGAAAGGGACAATCAGGCATGAATTTTTGTCTGTTTTGTTCACGCTGATTTTTCCAGCATCTAGAAGAGTGTCCGGCATATAGTGACGGTGACTTGACACAGGCTGCAGAGCTGCGACTCAGGCTTAGCTCTGCAGGTTCCTAGCTTGCTTTCATTACTATTTCCTTTTGCTCTACACTACAGCTGACTTTTCCATTCATTCATTCATTCATTTTTTGTTCATTCATTCACTCATTCAACAGATATTCACTTAGTGCCTTCAGTGTATTCATGGCTACATAAAGAACAGCTCAAAGTCCCTTGCCCTCATGGAACAAGGAGACAGTGATAAACGAGCACACAGTTTCACATGGAGCTGAGCACTACAAACAGTACAGCAGGGCGAGGGGACTGCACAATGATGGGATGGTTGAGGAAGGCCTCGCTTAGAAGGGATATTTGAGTGACGATCCGGAGAGGGAAGTGCTGGTCCAAGGCTCCATGCTGGGTGGTGCCCATGGGGAGCGAGAGGGAATGCCAAAGAGGGGAAGGGCAATGTTCTCTTCTGGACACGTGTTCATAAGCCCAGGATTTTGTGGACTCCTCTTTCTTGGGGTGATGTTCTCATCATTATCTGGGTCTTTCTGAGTTTAGGGGTCCTTAAGCCCCAGGGGTACAATGTGAAGGATGGGCCTCGCATGGAGAATGGCCTTTTTGGTAAGGGGTTTTGGTCTTGGGGTAGGAGCCCTTCCTTGGGGTGGTGAGGCTGGTGGCCAGAAGGGAAACAGCCTAACTGTTGCTTCAGACTCTGTGGGCAGCTTGGGAAGAAGCTCATCTGAGACCTGAGAGGGAGGCTGAGCCAGGCAGGAAGAACCTGCCCCTGGGCCCCAGTCTGACTGCTACCCCGATGGAAGAGCAGAGTTAGTTCTTCAGGGCACAGATCCTGGAATCTGACAGAAGATGCAATTCTGACTTTGTTAAACTGTGTGATCTTAGGGAGCCACGCCTGATTGGTAAAAACACAGGCAATAGTACCCAGTTCCACACGATCATTGTGAGAACTAAATAAAATGACATTTATGAGTTAAGTTGCCTAGGCCATTGGCTGCAGATATAGTACACAATCAAAAAATGGTAGTTGACATAATGATGATATATAGTAATCCATATTATTCTAAGTGCATCTAATGGCCCATCTTCATGAAGATGTTCCTGCTGACTGTGGCCCTTTTCTAAGCTCTTGTCAGGTCATGGTCAGTAGCCTGTGTTTACATTGTTGGCACTTGACTGCATACTGTGCTGTCCTGTTCTCTGGTTCTGTTTTATTAAGGTAAGTGGTATCCCCAGGTTTTCTCTATCCAGAGGGCTACAAGGTGTGGTGGATTTGGGATTGTGAGTTTGTGTAGACCTGTTCTGTTAGTTTTGTGCTACCCAGCAGCCTGTACGTAAGAACTTAAAAAAAAAAAACTCGAGTAAAGAAAGCATCAAAAGGAAATAGGCTCCTGCGAAGATAAAAGCCCTGGGTTTGCAGTGATGCCTCTTTAATCCAATATTAGTTGGCTGAAAAATTCAGAAGGCACCATTCAAAGCTATTCTGGATCCCGCCCTTTCTGGATGCCCCCTGTATTTTCATTTCAAAGAATGATGGGGTTCACCACTTCAGTGTTTCCCATACTTCAATTAATCACATCTCCTTTTGGTATTTTTTTTTTTGTCACATCCATCTGTCATATTAATTTGCTTACTAATTTTCTTTGAATTTACTCACTTTTAAGTTTCAAATATAATTGAAAGGAAACTTTAAATCACATGGGTTTGGCAACCTAGTTGTACTATTCTGCTAGTCATTAAAAGACAGTGCAATTAAAATGAAAAGAAAGTCTATCTATGTACCGTGCATTCCACTGGATAAAGTAAGTCTGGTAACAGAAGAACTTAATTCATTAGGAAGAACTTGATAAACAAAGGGAGATTAGGGAAATCAGTCACTAACATTGTCAGGAATGTAGATAAACTATTATTTTAGTTAGAAAATTTAAAGCCAATGAGGTCTAAAGGCATGGGCCTGAATTAGTTGAATTTTCAAAATCTTACTATGATTTAAAAAAAATTTTGAAATTCTCTGCTCTCCTTTTGTTAGCACAGCTTTGGATTTCTATCTCTTTTTGGATGCAGAGCCCTTGCCCCATTTCTCCCCTTATTATGTGATGCTTGGGAATGCCCAGCAGGCTTTCCTTTTTACTTCTCCTGCCCTCAGTTCTATACCCAGGACTGTCCTGTCCCCAGTCCTTCTCTGAGAGGAGCCCCCTCCTCTTTACACTCTTCCATCCCCCTTCTCTAGAGCTGTCTCTTACCTTGGAAAACGCAAGTTGAATGCCAAGGCATTAGCCAGGACATACTGCTACTTTTTCAGTAGCCAGCTCAGCACATTTGGGACCACTAACCCCATTGCTGGACTTCCCTAGGATCTTTGAAATAGGGTTTTGTATTTGTTTATTACATTTTCTGGCTTAGTATTAATATTCACTATGTAACTGAAACTGATGCCAAATGGGGACTGTTGCCTTTTTTTTTTAGTAAGAACAGTTGAATTCAAATGCCACTTAAATGACACAAAAAATGACTTCTGTGTTGAGTACAATCCTTTGACAATGTTAGCATCGATGGCTTTATTACAATTAATTAGTGAGTGGCACCATATCGTCTTAGTGAGGAAGATGAACACTATGAGCCCTTAGGGAACTACTCCTGTCTGTGTGCTACAGACTTTGAAGCATATCTTAGCCGGAAACATTACCAATTCACTTTGTTCTGCTCGGAATCTAGTCTCACTGAAAGCCAGGATGTTCCAGCTTCCTCACTTGTAACTAGCTTCCATTTGCAGCTCAGACAATTAGAAACAGATGCCTGGAAATAGTTTCTTTCTTCTGGAGAGGAATGTAACAACAGCAGTGACCATTCACCCTGGCCTTATCTTTTATGACCAGGAGGCTGACTCAGTTCTGAGCTCTCTCAAGAGCAAGACGGTCAGAATTATTATTATTATAATTTTTAACTTCTTATTTTATTGTTTGAGAGGAGATAGATAAATACACATATAGATAGATAGATAGATAGATAGATAGATAGATAGATAGATGGATAGATAGATAGAAAGAAGGGGGAGGGCCCAGAGCAGTCTCCATAGTTGTACATCATTAGTTGTGACATGGTTTCATTCCACATAGGTGGATGTGGGGCCACTTGAAGTGGAACTGAACTGGAAGCCTCCTTCATGGGAGGTGAAAACCCTCGCCTCTGAGCTACTGGACAGTCACCAGTTGCATTGCAGTTTAGCACAGGGGGCTGCATGGGCCGTGGCCGGGAATTGAACCCTGGACCTTATGATTTTGAGGCAACTGCTTAGCCGCTGAGCTATCCTGGCATCTCTGGTGAGAATCATTTATATCTGGAGCCACCTTGATAGGATCATCCACACTCAGATTGACCTTGTTTCTGGTCAGTTCTGACTTGACGTGGGGAATTGAGCCAATGATTCTGTGGTCTCTACAGCCTGACTCAAATGTCATGGATTGAGTAGAATTTTCTGTTTCCACTGAGCTGTATGTAGCCTTTTACAGCCCCCAAAGTCAGTTTTTATTTTTATAATTAATTACTTAATGAATTTTTACAGACAACCCCTCTCTCAACTTCTATGCAGGGAGCCAACCATAGTTCACATCTTCTTCAAAGTTCTCCTTGACAATATATTGGTGCTATTACTTCTTGTCTCACATTTCCTGATATTTCTGCCTCTTTAGTTGGAGGATGCTGCAACCTCACAGAGCAGACAGATGAGTTCCTTACTCGGTTCTACAGTTACACAGATTCCTTTCCCAAAGGTGAGTTTGTGTCACAGCATTCGAGGGCTTTCCAAAACCTCAGCATTGGTCCCACCTTTCTTCATCCTATTAACTCTAGGACTGAAGGCTCTTTAGGGCTTGGCTCTTCAAAAATGGCACTTGTCCCTTATCCAGCTGGTTCATGAAGATTTAGTCAGTTGCCAGTAGTAATGGGTTTGCTTTTGGGAGGTTATTGTCTGAGGAGTAGGTAGGAGCACATATTTATGGTGAACATTTCCAGGACAGTACACTTCATGAAGTTCTCTGAATTGTTGCTTTCTATTGTTTTAGACTGTTCTCACTTCCCAGACCCACACATAACTGTCAGTCTTGGAAAACAGGCATCGCCAAGGGGATGGGTCTTAGATCCATGACTATTCCAGAGTCAAGCTATCCACAGTCACCAGCATTACTTAAGAGGCAGATAACACGTAGCATCATGGGAAGGACGAGGTGGTGTGAAGCACTGGTCAGGTACCAGTGATTTACAGTATCACCAGCTTTAGAATGAGTAGTCATGGCTGGTGATTGCCTAAAAACAAGTCCATCTCTCTTGAAATTCATCTTCCCAAACTGCAAAGCAAAGTACTTGGGCAAATCTCTCCAGGGATTTGAATTCAGAAATTCCACATGAGATGGCGCATATAACTTTTTTTTTGCAATATAATCAACACAACACCAACACAAGGATAGTTTTTAAAGAAACCCCTTTTTTGTATTCCCCAAATGTGAGTGGTTGTAAGACAGGTTGAAAAGTCAGTTTCACCCCAGAGAGCAGAGCAGTGAGTGAGAGGTCGGCAGCTGGGGGTCACCTCTCCTGGTCTGGTCAACTTCCTGGCATCCCTTCTGGGTCACCGAGCAAGGAGGGCCAGCATCTTTGCTGTGCGTATCCCCTGGGGCACGGTGCAAGGGGTGTTATCGGAGAAGTGGGAGTTCTAGTGCACGTAATTTGTGTGAGTTATTAGTATATGTGCCAAATGTCAGCCTACTGGCATCCGTGTTCTTGCAGATATCACCAAAGAAGCACCTCAAATGTGAAGAAAACCCCAAGTACGGGTAAAGTTGAATTTTGCACCATTATTAAGTTCCTCACCAAACAAGGGGAAGCACCTCACACCATTTTGGAAGAGGTGTTACAGTCTACAGAGACCGTTGCCCTGGGGAATCGGTGGTTTACAGTGGCATAGCTTTTTCAAGCCAGGCAGAGCTGATTGATGACAACCTCTGTCTGGGATGCCCTATGCAGGCCACTTACTCAGACATTATCAAAACTGTTAAAAGCTTGTGGAGAATGCCAGATTGAATAAAAAAGCAATTTGCAGAAATGATTGGAGTATCACCTACAACCACTGTGAATATTCTCCATCAGCACCTAAGGATGTCAAAGTCAGTGCAAGATGGGTACTGAGAATGCTCACACCGCTTCAAAAACAACAGCGCGTTGAGTTTTCATGACAATTTTTGGACCTCTGGAGAGACAACAAAGACGAAATGTTAAACTGGATTGTCACTGGAGATGAATCTTGGGTTCATCATGATGAGCCTGAGTCAAAGCAGGAGTCCATGCAGTGGCATGAAAAGGGCACCCCATGCCCTGAGAAGTTCAAGGTGTCACAATCGGCTGGAAAAACCATGACTACTGATTTTGGGGGATATGGAGGGCATCCCACTGATTGATTACAAGGATGAGAGTGTCACAATAACTGGAGAGTGCTATTCCAGACTGCTGAAACACTTAAAAAAATCTGTGGAGGAGAAAAGAAGGGCAAAGTGGACCAGAGGGCTGCTGCTTTTGCCTGACAATGCCCCTGTGCACAACAGCAATGTTGTGTTGGCTACTCTTCAGGACTGTGGCTTCTAAACACTAAACCACCTTCCCTACAGTCCAGATGTGGCTCTGTCTGATTATTATTTGTTCCCAAATATGAAGAGAACTGCTTTGAGGGAAGAAATTTACAGATGATGAGGAGGTTAAAGCTGTACATTGAGGGCAAAAACAACATTTTTTTTCTGAGGGTATCAATAAGCTTATTGAAAGATCTGAAAAGTGTATTAGGGTTAAGCGGAAATAAGTTGAAAAAGGAAAAATAATAAATAGTATTTTTACCCTTCTTTCCCTTTATTCCATGAATTTATTGACCACTGCATGGAGCTGAGCTGAGCATTTCCCAGGGACATGCCACGTTTGCACCAGCAGTTTTTGTACAGATCTCTGCAGGTTTTGTAGCACTGTGCGTATCCCCCCAATCACAGTGTTACAGAGCTTTACAAAAACCTCGCTGGGTTTTGCCCTGTGTGAACTCTGAGGACCC
>PVKE010011194.1:0-40805 GCA_004027555.1 Craseonycteris thonglongyai
CAACATTGTTTTATTGCTTATCAAAATGAGGCTAAGTTCTCCCTCCTGCCACAGGGCCTGGCATTAGAACTCAGAGGGGACAGACACATTCGTACCAGCAGAGATGTTCTTTCAGAGGGGGGCTGAGTTGGCAGCAGAGGGAGGGGAAAATGGAGCAGATGGAAATAGCTTAGGTTAATGGCTGTGGGAGCAACGCACAGTTCTGATTACAGTCGTCATGTACAACATGCCAGTGGTGGTGCCCCAGAATCATAGAACTTCTCTTGTTGTTTGTGTCCCTGCGTGGCTTCTTTTGCCTTAGTTGACTTTCAAAACTGATACAGTCTAGTGGTGTTTCCTCAACTGTGAGCTTCTACAGCACTGTGTTTCTTTGTATCCACCCGGGAAAACCTCTGTGTAACCTTTTGTTTTTATGAAGTGAATTGAATACCTGCTAAGGTAAACAAGGAGAGGTGTGGGTCAGAAGAAAACACTGCGGCGCCGTCCAGCGCAGGCATTCTTGTAGGAACTCCAGACAAGAAGCGACTTGCTGAAGGCAGCAGGCAGACAGGCTCCGGAAACCCACTCCCGGTCCCTGCCAGTAACGGCCATGATGGGCAAAGCTGCAGGCCCGCCTGCCCTGGGGGCCCGAGGGCGGCAGGGATGAGTGCGACAGGGAGCTAATCTCACTCCCTGTTTGAGAAGGAGCTGCTCTGAGGAATGCTCATTAATCATTCTTGACTACCTGAATCTTGAAATTGTTTACTAGAAACCTAGAGGTTATTGAAAAGTCAAGGTTAAGAGTCAAAAAGTCATCACATCAGGAATCTGGGGAGTTTTGACAGTGCATGGGTGAGTATCTGGTAATACTGTGACAGACGTCCAAAAACTATTAAAGCAAACATTAACATAATTCGACTATAATTAAGAAAAGTTTTTTTTATCATTTCAAGTGCATCATTAACAAAACACGTAATCTGGTCAGAGGATCTTAAATATTGGAAATCTCATGAAGTTGTTTCTCTGCTGCAAAAGCGGCTTGGCTTTTGCTGCTAAATAGTATTAGCTAGCTGCTCTGGCTCTATCTAGTGGCACACCTGGGTCACTGCTGCTTTCCCTGCAACCCGTCTGCCATGTCGCAAAAGCAACAGTAAAATGCCAATGTAACTTACAGGCGGTTCTACAATGCTTTACAGTAAGTGACACAAACAATATTTGTTCATCATAGAAAAATGTAATATAGATTTGCTTAAAAAAATACTACCTGGTGATAATTAATGTTAATTTTCTATGTACAGTCTTTCCATTTTTTACAAAAATTGGATGGAACCCAAGAACACGTTGTTTGGCATTTACTTTTCATTACATAATAATGTATGACAAAACTTCTGCCAATACATATACAACTGAATCATCATTTGTAATAAATGACCAGTATTCCATGTTATGACTATGTAATATAAAATGTTTAAAAAATATCAAATTTCTATGTTTAGACTTTTGGATTTCTTGTGCCTTTGGGCCAAGTACAGCGCTGAGCCTCTCCACGTTTCCTGACTCGTTCCCTCCCTCACGCCCTTCCTGTTTGGTGCCCAGGAAGGAGGCTGGGGCAGGATTGTGGGGGAAGGGTGAGCTGGTGTGGACAGGAGGCTGGGAAAGAGAGAAGCTGCTCTGGACACTGCGGACGCAGCAAGGATTTTCACAGGAGGAGATTATCCTGGACTATTGGGCTCGGAGCCAAGGAATGCAGACAACTTCCAGAAGCTGAGGAAGGCAAGGAAATGAATTCTCCTCTCAGAGCCTCCACCGGGGACAGCCCTGCCAACACCTTGGCCATCAGCTCTGCAATACTCATTTCGGACTTCTGGCCTCCAGAATTGTACGATAAATTGGTGGTGTTTTAAGCCCCTAAATTTGTGGTAATTTGCTACCAGAGCAGTAGAAAACGAATACAAGAAAAAATGTAAAAAGAACCCATGCATCCAAAAAATAACAGATACCCCCTTCTCCCCGAGCATTCATCTAATAACAACTCTAGTCTTGCTCCATTTTTCCTGCCTCCCAGATAAAAATTAGGATGCTCACTTACTGAATTGCCCCTGCTTTCTGAGAGCACCCAATCCAGAAGAGAGCCTGGCTTTCCAGAATCCTCCCCAACACAAGTCCAACCCTAAAACAAACGTTTCCAGACTCTCTGTTACAGAGACACCTCCTCACCTCCTTCATCTGAGTCTCTTCGTGTCAGTAATCCATTCATTATCTCCCAGCTCCAATTGCACCCTTTCATGTACTTTCAAGCTCTCTGATAAACGTGGAGTCCTTTCGTCTCTTTTAAAGTGAGCAGTGTTAAACTTTCCCAGTAGAGGGCACTGCGGGGGTGGGGGGTGAGGGTGTGGGGGAACACGGCGGGAGGAAGGGGCTGCTGGAAGTTTCCAGCGCTGGTTTGGGGGCAGAGGGTCTGCCCAAAATGTGAGGCCGTCCTGTCTGGATCCGAGAGCTACACCAAGAGAGGAGAAGGCATGAATTGAGCAACTACTGTGAGCAAGGTTTGTGCTTGGCTTTTCACATCTTATTTATTAACAGATGTTGAATAAATGTTCTTTGCTCGAATATTACAAAAGCATCCAAAGTTAGAGAGTAAGTGGCGGACTGGCTCCCCCAGCTCCCCCCCGGCCCCAAACACAAAATGGTTAGCTGCAAGCTATGGTCTCCTGAACTGGCCCAGCAGTCTCAACCAGGGAAGGGAGAGGATTGGCTGCATTTTCAATATTTACATTAAAAAGAGAAAATGCATTAAATCAGAGGAGGCAAGAAAAGCTCAACCTGCAAAGCCTAAGATGGGGGTGGCGAACCTGTGGCATGCGTGCCGAAAGTGGCATGCAGAGCAATTATTTCGGCACGCGGAGCTGTGAATACCATTTAAAAAATGATTGTTTATGCTCTTATAGACATAAAAATAATCGACACCTCTATCTCACTCGATGGGTTGGCACGCGAGTCGAGCGAGTATACTCTTATTTCATAAACCTTGGCACTCAGTCGCCAAAAGGTTCGCCACCCCTGGCCTAAGAGCATGGCATTATATCGTATTATTGTATTGTCAGGTGGCTGCCACTTTTCAAGCAAACACTGGTGCACTTGCCGTGGTTAAGAGTAATCATTTGTGGTGATGGAAGGGGAGCTGATTCTGGGTGGTGAGCACAGAATGCGATGCACAGATGATGTCATGTACAGTTGTACATCTGGAACTTATATTGCTGACCAATGTTACCCCAATAATTTGACCAACAATAATAAAAGAGTAATCATTTGAAGGTAATTTATTTGGGGTTCAAGTGAGCTATTTTGCTGTACATTTAGCTGGTGGTCATTCCATTGGCAGTTAAGAATTAATAAGAACTTATGTAATAGAGGCTCATTAACATTAAAAGCTGACTCTGTATGCTCCAGGACAACCTTAAGGGAGCACTAGTTTGTTCAACATTTATTATTAAGTCATTAGAAGCCTCCTGATTCAGGCTGGGGCTCCTGCCTCACACGTTGAATTTAGAGCTTTAATGTCCATTCAGCTATTATTTTGCAATTTCAGTTTATTTCCATTTTTCAGCCATAGTTGGCCTTGGCAGAGTTTGAAAGGATTTCATCAGCATGTTTATATTTGGGGTGAAAAGGAGAAGGTGGGGGAAGGAGCAGAAGAAAAACCTAAGTAGCGTGAATTACAGCTTGCCACTGGAGGGCGGCCATAGGGACTTGTTTCTGGGCTCTAGACACGGCCTGTGATGTCTTGCCTCCTGTCCTACTCCCCTGTTTTGGATAGTACTTGAAGGCAGCTCAGAGATACTGAAGTTAGAATATACTGTGTTGATGAATGTTTTTACTCCAAGCCGAAGGTGAGGGCTAAACATGGGCAGAGGCCAAAGCAAACAGATGTTAGGGGTGAGAATCAAAGGCCAGCTCATCTCACCTATTATCCATTTCAGCCCGTCCCTTCCAACCTGAAACTCCTCTGGACTTTACAGGAGACCATAGTTTTCTTTCCCAACTTAATCCCCATCCAACAGGGGTTCTGCAGCCCTGGGTCTCTGCACGCTTCAGGCCATTCACAACTGACAATCGGGAAGGGAAGCCTCCACACCAGCATCCAGGGTCAATTCATCTGAATGCTTTCTGCTCTTACTGACTCCAAGTCACTTTGTTTTCCATAATGGAGAGGACACAGAATGAACTGACATGAAAGTGGGAGACAAAAAAGTAGAGTTAATTGTGGGTTTACCACCAGTTTACAGGCTGGCACCTGTCCTCTGATGGGCTAGTGACTTTAAGGACAAGGGTCATGGGCTACTCCCCCACACCCACCTGTGAAACTGTGAGCAGTGGGCTAAGCAGGCAGAGAGGAAATACACCTAACGTTGGAGCCCAGGGGACAGAGCCTCAGCTCTGGACTTCTGGCGCTTCCTTTTCTGCAGCTTTATCTAGTAACGCCCCAGGGCCACTTGCGAACTGCGTGGAATGGGCTGGAGCCATCTTGGGTGCTTACTTAATTATTAAATGAGTCATCACTGGCTGAGCCACATTGAGGTGTGTGTGTGTGTGTGTGTGTGTGTGTGTGTGTGTGTGTGTGTCAGATAGGAAGCCCCAGCTTCTACTTCCACTAGAACGTCTGTTCTAGAGGAGAAGAGCTCTGGGGGTGATCCGGTTGACGGAAGCCCTCACTTCATTTCACTGCCGTCAGTTTGGGTGTGAGCCTGGCTCCGTACTGAAGACCGCATCCAAGGAGATCCACTGAGGGCTCCTCCAGGACTCTGGATCTTTACACTCTGGGACACTCTCCACAACTCTGGGAGCCTTGAGTTCAGCATAGCCCACCCCTGGGACCATGTGGCTGAGAGCCCCAAGCACATCACTGTGGGGGCCAGTGTGTCAGCTTCCCCCCAACTGATCCTGCCTGACCCTCTGACATCCCTCCAAGTCTGCAGACGGTACGTTGCATCTGGGCAGTCACGTTGCTTCCCCTTAATTTTCTCATACGGTAAACTCTGCTGACTGATAGAGATATTTAAGGAAGGGGAAAGAGGCCAAGAAACACACTGCCCTGTAATATACCTGTGGAATAAATGAGAAATGGTCAAGCTTTTCTGATTGGCTGAGTGACAAATGCCTGTAATGAGTGCGTTACATGGCAGCGTATGTCCCCTTGAATGGGAAGTGAACTGCAGACTTCATTTATAGGCCGATAGATGAGCCAGGGAGATGGTAAAGGGCCTTGAGGTGATCAGAGGGGCAAGGTGGCATCTTCCTAGAGTGAGGAGGGGGAAGAGCAGTGGGTCCCCCTCACTCTCTGCTCTGAGCCGACCCAACCTCTCTCAGCCCTCTGCGGGGCATGCTCTTCTGCTCCGCCCTCACCCAGTATGGTGCATGGATGAATTCTTATTCTGGAAACCCTCATTTCATCCGCTCACTTTATTATGAGCCCCAAGCCTTGGCGCAGTTCCCTGATGAACAGAGTTCTCTCACTTTCAATTCTAAGACCCACACATTATGACAAGAGCTGTCCCTGCCATGTGTATTTACACACCAGCAAATCTGGCTCCTCACGTTCAGCTCCGTGGAAATGTTTAGAGAAAGGTCAGGTTCAGTCAGGAATGTTCAGGCAAAGAGAAGCTTTAGAAACAGCTAGTTTATCACTTGTTTCCCTTATAAATGTAGAAGAGGAAGTGGGTCCCTGGGAGAGTTAGTGATCGTCCCAAGTTCACAGCCTAAAAGTGGTAACGTCAGCCTTGGACTAGTATTAAACTCAGGAATGTTCTTTTCCTGAAATGCTTAAGGCTTGAGAAATAAAGAACTTAAGAAACAGATCTTTCTTTGCTATACGTGTACATTATTTGTTTTTTCAGAAATGTCAGGAGGTTTCATTTATGGCTTGATAAGCGATTTTAAAATGAGAGGTATTAGAAGTCCTTCTTACTATTGTCATTATGTCATTATTATGGTAATGTACTCAGTGCAATTTATGTGCCTCTTAAGGTCTAGTGCAATTGAAATGCTGCAGTATTGATGCAGGAAAAAGAATTAGTGAGCCCATTAGGTGATTTATGTTTTTAGTACATAAACATTTTCTCAAAATAGTAAAAAATAAAAAAATGTTAGCTTTCAAATGTTCATCTACTTTCCTAGTCTAATGCTCCCCCTACTGGAAAAACACTGAATACTACTTAAAGCAAAAAGTGTTTTTTCAAAAAGCAAATTAAATATCAGTAAATCTGTATAATTTTTATAAATATCAATAAATGACAGGAGGAATTCTCATTTCACAGCAGAAACAGCATTAATTTCAAAGACTTTAATAGCAGGAATAGTCCAAACACTATCTATTTTTTTTAAAGAAGCTGGTCAGAGCATACTGAGACCTTTCAGGTTTGTCTTCTGCCTTGTATGTCAGAATTCAGAAGATGATTAGAAAGCATTAAAAATCAGCATCTGCACCAGTTCTAGGAATTACACCTCTAATTTCCTTCTTAGAGATCTAGTATGAGAATAACATAATTTTTATACACTTTCGTAACCATCATTTTAATAACCATCAAATTTAATCATTACACATAGTGGGTGGTTGAGAAAATAATTAACATAATTACCATCACATCATTTCATATGGCATATTTTTCTGTAGAGCTCAAGGCAAACATGTTGCTAAACTGTAAAATGGCTTTTCAGGAGCAAGAAAAAACAAATCAGTGGGTGGAAAAAGGAATGAAGAAAACAAAGAAAATGAATTAAAAATAAAATTAGAAGTAGTTAATTTTGAAACTATGTATTAAATATAATGTTGCTAAAATTATATAATGTGATGGCAATTTTTTTTTTATTACTAAATGAAAAGAATAAGGAAACACAAATAAGAACAGTTGTGAGAAACAGTATAGACAGGACAAATATGATTGAGGCCTTTCCTTTTTTAGTTTTTATTAACCTCTGTAATCTTGGTTTGTCAAGCGTGTGTTTTTAAATTTGGTTCCTGCGAATTTCTGGGTGAGTGGTATGAGGGAAAGTTTCACATGGTCATCAATACAAACGGTGTATTAGGAAACGTCTGTCTACAGTCTACAACCCGGGAGAGGGTTGTAGTTTGGTGTGTATGATGTGATGGGTGCCATGTTGCTTATCTGCTGAGGTTGAACTGCTCCAGGTGGAAGTGGGTGGGCATTCTGACTGTCAAGTTATCAACAGGGGGCCCTCATTGTGACTGTCCAGGTCCCAGAACTTTATTTGAAGATAAGTTTCTCACAGAAATATACAATTAGTCAAATCTTCAGTAGTGAGCAGGCTGGCTGCGTCAGCGGGAGTCAGCTGCCAGTGTGCACTCCTGAGAAGGTCGCACCTGTCCAGCATGTGCCCATCCCACAGGCCACCCCGGACGTGAGTGAATGGTCATCACAGGTAACCAAACTCCTGCTGAGGGGACGTGGAGTCAGATTCGCCCTCTGACCAGATCTCCCTCTAGGCAGTTGTCTTTCAGCGAAGGACGTGAATCCTAATACCTCCTAACACCACACGGGGACTGTCATGAGATCTTGCTGGCCAGCCACCTTGTGAACTGGGCCTGGAGCAAAGCTGAAGATGTGCATATGGTGGTGTTCCAAGCTGTGTTCAGGTGCTTGACTCTTGTTTTGGAAATAAGACTTATAAAAAAATCATGGACTAATATTATAAAACAGCCTATGAAAAGCTTAGCAGTTGCCAGCTGCACCACAGTTTAGCACATGGGCCTGCGTGGGCGGGGGCCAGGAATCAGACCCTAGACCTCACGGCTGCCAGGCAAGCACTCAGTCCACTGAGCTATGCTGACATTCCAGGGACCCTAAACTTACAGTCGACTTGAAGTGAGGGCAGTCTTGTGGAGGACTGTGTCTTAAGCTGTGAATTTGGGCCTAACTCTAGGCTGTTGGTTCTAAAAGTCTTTGCAGGGATTGGGCTACTTGCAGAACAAGAATTCAAAAAATTAATATGAATCGTTTAAAATCGGTGGCTAAAACGAATAGGATGAGATTCCGTAGAACCTTCGCAGGGCTGGGTTTAGGTCCAGAACATGTGTGGTGGGCCAGCCAGGGTCCTGGCAGGGAAGAGATGGCTGGCGCGAACATTGCTGGGGAGATGGGAGTTTGGTGGAAGGCTGGTCTATCAAGAAGTGGGCGGTGCTCTGGGAGCCACAGGGGATGTCCGCGCTCAAGGAGTGGCCATGCAGGGAGGGCACTGTTAGTCCAGGGCCTGAAAAGGCAGGGCAGGGAGCTTAATGGCAGGGCCATGGAAGGGGAGCCAGCCGGCGGAGTGGCCTCTGTGGGCTGAGGGACACAGCCATGGCTGGGTAGAAAGAAAGCGGGGTAGAGGTGGGGACAGTGCACACCCTGGTTTCTTGCAGCTCTTGCCTTTCATTTTCCTGGCAGTGTCTCATTGGCTGAGTCCAACCAGAAGCCAGTGGCCATGGAATCAAGAGATGGGCTTCTTCTAGGAGAGAATGAGAAGGACGCAGCAGGACCGATGCAGGATGGCTGGAAGTCACTGCGCGGGAGGTAGTGTGCTTGGGAGTACATCATGTGAAAGGAATCTGAAGTAACCCACATGTTCGTTCATTCACGCATTCAATACATCTTCACTGGAGTCTACCACGTGTTTTGCACTGCTTGTACTTAGGACACATTACTGAACAAAACAACAACAATCTTTGTCCTTGTGTCCAGGGAGACATGGGGAAAAGGGAGGTAATATGTGGGAAAGTGACAAATTCTGTCTTTCCCCTGAAATTAGAGTAAAACAAGGGGTGGTAGGTGTGAGGAGGAAGGCAGCCCCACAGAGAAAAGAACTGAGCAAGGACATGAAGGATGTGAGGACGCCCTGCAGATGTCCAGGCAGGGAGACCAGTGCAAGTGCCCTTCAGTGGCGACTTCCTGGCGATGAAGCCCGTGAGGCTAACGCGGTGTGAACAGGAGTAGAGTTGTAGGGGGCGAGGCCAGACAGTGGACAGGGACTAATTCATGGAGGATCCTGCAGGTCACTACAAGGGCTTTGGCTTTTCCTCTCAGAGAGATGAGGAGTGGGTTTTGAAGAGAGGAGTACCATGGTCTGATGTACACTTTAAGTAATGGGTCGTTGATGTGTCATTTGCACCTGCAGGGGTGAGGGAGGAAGTACAGAGCCTGGGGAGAAGACCACGCCCGGAGGTCTGAGGGAGCTTCAGGGTGCTGCAGCAGCTCTGGAAGTGGCGAGACTGGTCAGAATTAGACATTTTCAAAGTAGAGCCAATATGATTTTCTAAAAGCCTGCATGTGAAAGCAAGATGGCAATACTCCAGGGCTATGCCAAGGTTTCCAGGCTGAGTAGATGGACGGATGGAGGAACCATCAGCTATGTTAGAAAGGCAAATTTTGAGATGTGGAGTTTGAAATGTTTATTAGGCATCCAGTAGTTGGTTAGAAGTCCAGGGATCAGTTTGCTGTATGAAACTGGAGTTCTAGGAGAGCTCTATTCAGGTTGAGATAATAATTTGGGATAAAATTTAAAGATATACCACTAGGTGAGGTCACCAAGGGAGTGAATAAAAACAGAGAAGAGAATAGGACAAAGAACTGAGCCCAGAAGTACGCCAATTAAAAGAGGCAGGGCTGGAACCCGAGCAGAAGGGCCGATGAGGACACCCGAAGAGGGTGACATCCTCAGAGCAATCGATTACTCGTGTTGAACATGGTCTATGAAGTGGAGTGATCCTCGTGTGAGAACTGAGATTGGCCATTGGATGTAGTAGTGAGGTCACCGACGCTCTTGACAGGAGCGGCTTTAGGGAGGTGGGCAAAGCCTGACCCGGGACGGAGAAGAGAAAATAGCCATGGAACGTGCATCTGGCAATGGAATCATATCCCAAGTAGATAAAGAACTTTCTTGACTCAGTAATAAAAAGGCAATAGTCCAATAAAAAAGGGCAAAGGACTTGAACAGACACTTTACAAAACATTTTCCAGTGGTCAATAAGCACATGAAGAGTTTTGCTCAGCATCACTAGTCATCAGGGAAATAAAAACTAACATGAGATGAGACACCACTACACACCCCCTTGAATGGTTATGATGATAAAGACTGATGTAGTGAATAGTGGTGAGTGTGGGGAGCAATTGGAACTCTCCAGCTTCGCTAAAGTGAATGTAAAATAGAAAACAATTTCTTATAAAGTTAAACATACACTTACCATACAACTCATCAATCCCATTCTGATATTTACTCAAGAGAAATGAAAAACGATTTGTTCACAGTCCACATAAGTGTGCAAATTTTCATAACAGGTGTGTTCATCACATCCCCAAACTGAAAATGATTCCTATGTTCATCAGCAAATAAGTAAGTAAACAAATGGTGGTATATCTTAAATGTAATACTACGCAGCCACTAAAATCCAACTGCAGACACACACAACAGTAAGAATGACCCTCAGAACCACTATGCAGAGTGAGAAGAGTCAGACATAAACTATTGCATATTCTGTGATGCCAGTTATGTGAAGGTATGAGACAAGTCAAAATAGCCTGTGTTTTATAGAAACAGAAATGTGTTGTGTGGTTGCTTGGGGCAGTGGTTGGTGGGAGTTGACAGGAAAAGGGGTTGAGAGAACCTTCTGGGGTATTGAAAATGTTCTTTATTTTGACAGTGATGATGGTTACATAGGTATGCACCTTCGTCAAAACTCATCATTCTGTACACTTCAAAGGGATACATTTCATTCCATGCCATTTACACTGCAATCAAGTTGACAGAAAGCAAAAAGGAAAGCGTGGGGAAAGCTGGTTTAAAACAGTAAACATGGACAGCTATCTTTAGGAGTTTACTGCTGAGAGAAATGAAGAAATGGGGAAAGTGGGGTCAGAAGAAGATTTTAAGTGAGAGAAATAGCCACAGGTTTGTTCGCTGATGGGAATGAGCCAGTAGAGAAAGACAGAAGACGTCCTAACACTGTCCTTGAGTAGGCAAGATGGGTTTAGGGGAAAAATGGGGGAACTAGTTCTCACTCTGACTCGAAAGCAAACTTAATTTTCCTCTGTGTTCTTTTCTGAATTAAAAAGCCACAATAAATAGCATTTAAAAAAGAATAGGGGAAGCTGGGATGGCTCAGGGGGTTAAGCGCTTGCTTTGCAGTCCTGGGGTCCGAGGATCGAGTCCCAGGCCCTGGCCTATGCGGACCCATATGCTGAACTGGGGTGTGGTTCACAGTTTGGTTCTCCCTGGGGTGAGCCTCCTATGTGGGGAGGTTCCCGGTTCAGCCCCCCACTTGCAGGGGTGTGCCTCCCATGAAGGAGGTCCTCAGCCTGGTTCCTGCCCCTGCCCACCTGTGTGGAATGAAACTGATAACGTACGACTATAGACACTGCTCTGGGCCCTCCCCTTTCTCTCTGTTTCTCTCTGTCTCTGTCAAAACAATAAAATTAATTAAAAAACCAAATAAAAAAGAATAGCTTGTTTTCTATATCTGGTGATATGAGGCAGGGGCTGGTGGTGATTCTAAGTTAGGTTAGTAGTTGAAATGAATGGCCCACAAGGACCATTCCAATTCTAAAATTATTCTAAGCAAATTTACATTAAGTTTGCTATTTACATTATGGTTTATAAGAAAGAACTTGAAGAGGTTTGTGACAATTATCTTTGTTCTCAGATTTAAGGAAGGAGGTAGAAAAATGATATTAATATATTCAGATATGGGAAACTGAGGCACCAAGAGGTTTGTGTCTAATCCAAGTCCACCAAGTCAATAGTAAATATTCAATTTAATACACACTACTCTGTGCAGGATACCATGTTAAGTGTTAGAAAATTTCCCGACTCCCTGAAATTCTATTATAGGACTCCCTGTCACTAGAGCCTAATCCCGTGTTTGTTATTTTTAAAGAAATGAAACTATTTTCGATCACTGTCATTCACATAACCCCAGGAGTGAATGATTTTCCCAAGTAAATGGTATTCATTGATCAGTGGTTCTTTGCCAGATGATGTTTTAAGATACTGAGAGAAAATGTAAATGCTATATGTATAATCAGACGAAAGGTAAGGTCTTCAGGTTCTAACCCTATTTAATAAACAGCATTTCCTTCTTTTTGGTTGGTTTTCTAAGTTTATAGGTTTGTTCAAATTGTGATTGTGAAATGATTTTCATATGTGGGGTGTTTAAATAAAGCAATCCCAGGTGCTTTTATGTTATTGATCTGTTTAATGCACTGGCTTCAGTATTTAAATGAGTTGAAGTTTGTTTCTTTAATGGTCTTTCAATACAGCTTAAGTTGACCTAGCTCCTTTTGCAATCACAGTACTGTAATGGCAGAAATAGAGTAATAATAAACATGAACTAATTTTATGTGGTTGAAAAGGTTATATTTCTATTGATTTTAACTGTAATACAGTTAAAGGCCTTGATATTGAAAAAAGCTCAGCAAACACATCCTTTTTAGTACAGAGGCTCTATCAATATTACTTTGCCAGGAGGTTTTGGCAGCAATAAGAATATTCAGGAGGAAGTCTAAACATTGGCATTATCAGAGGTCTGATAACATTATCAGAGGTCTGGAACAGAATTTGTCCTTCAAATTCTGTTGCAGGTGAAAGAGCAGAAATGTATATGCAGAAAATCATCACATAAAGAGTGACTTCAGAATGTGGGTGGATGCCGTGGGCCGAAACACTCAGCTTCGTGACCAGGCCTGCGGGCTCACAGATAGCAGGCCAGCCCTGTGTCCTGGAAACGCTTAAATTTCTATGTTTGGAGCCTGTTCCAGGAAGTAAAATGTGGGGATTGGTGGGAGAATTTAGAAGAGATGAGGAATGGGAAATAGAAAAGACTAGGAGAAATGGTATACCTCTCCAGTGACCCAGCCTGTTAGATGTAGCTTTGGACTTGGACCCTGTTTTCAAACCTTCTCCAGAAAAATGCTGGATGAGTTCATGGCTCTTGAACCTCATGGTGACCCCAGCCCTGCTTTTTACTTTGCCCAAATCCCAGCTTTAAAAAAAGCATTCTCCTACAGAAGGTCTAGTTCCTGACACTCTGCCTGGGGTCCCTTGGGAAACTTGGGAATAAAAAATAGGTTTCTAAAAGGGTTTGGGAGAGAGAGAAGTACAGAGAGTATCCTCCAAAAAGTCAGCTCCCTTTCTTCCATCTTCTAAACAGTATCATCATCAGTGATATCATCATCGAAGACTTCTTGAAGATCAAATCTAGATCAGATATGACCTTAGGTACATTATACACATTGTTTCAATGAATCTGCAAACAACCTTGTGGGCATACATACTTTACACAGTAACTCCCCACTTAACAACCTACCTGTTTAACTACTGCTTGAATTTAGGACCAGTTCCCCAGTGCAGGGAATCCCCATTCTCAGTCTGTGTGAGTCTTGGTAATCCCCTTTCTCAGTCTTTGTCTTGTTCCTGCAGTCAGTTAGTATTCACTACATGAAGCGTTCACAATCACGAGGCCACATACTTGGTTTACAAGTGTGGTGTTGCATGGTATCTATGGAAAGATACATACTCTGTGGTTCCACGATATAGCACAAGACATCTGCCTTTAAGCTCCTTGCTTATTGACCAGTTCATATAATGACTAGTCGTAGGAGCAGAACTCAGTCATTAAGCGAGGAGTGCCTTATTTGCCCCATGTTACGACTGACAAAGCCGCGCACTGGGATTAAGTCACAACGCCTAAGGGGACACAGCTCCTGTGAGGTAAAGTCCAGAGGTCTGTGGGCCTGCAAAGTCCAAGCTTCTTTTCCATGTCAGCCTGGACCTTATGCCACTGCCAAGCTCAGCTGGCATGGTGCCCCAGCAAGTGCACCGCACACTCCTGGGAGTGAGTGGAGAGCAGGGCCAACCAGAGTCACCTCTGCCTTATGTCCCCCCTCCCCCATTTTTACTCCATTTCCTTTTATGGATGCTCTGACCTGCACTTGTATGACCCCATCCCCCTGGGAGTCCATCCTTGGCAACAGGACAGGTTTTCAGAGATGCTCTGGGCATTGAAGCCTACAGTGATCTGTCACCTGTTTTATCGCTCCCTGCATTTGTGATGTCTGGTTGTGTGGCTACACACATGAGCACAGGTAGAAGTTATGAGATTGACAGTCTAGATCCTGATGCCATTTTCACAGGGGACTAGGAGCCAGGCTGGAAGAATGGGATAATTTCTACTGTTTACTCTCATAGTTCAACCTCTGAGGGTGTCCTCTGACAATATCTCTCCTGGTATTGTCACCCAGGTGCCCTTTCTTCATCCACTTTCTGACCTACCAGCCTGGTCCTCTCTTCTACCCACAAAGTGTTTTTATTACCACCTCCTCCATCTGGATTATACTTCATCTTAAACGAGTTAGAATAAGATTAATTCTTTTATTTCACTAAGTGATGATGGGGAAAAATGCAAATCAAATATTCATTAGAAAACAGAAAGAATCCAAGTACTCTAAAAAGCATCGAGCATATGGTGTGTGCTTATAATCCATTATTTAGAAACGTGATTCATTCATTTATTCATTCGCTCAAGTAAACACTTCTTGAGGCGCCCCAGTGCCCAGGGTCAGAGCTGTCAGATGTGTAAGTGTGAGCAAAATCCCCAGGTTGTACCCTTTGAGCACAACGGCAGGCTTCCATTTGTATTAGCAACACCCAAGTCCCACTGCTGTCATGACATTTCACAGCAGATGCAAATGAATTATGCTAGTACCCATGGTTCTGGATTATGAACATTTGTAGAGAACCTTACCAAAACGGTTACAATTTTACCCATGGAAGTCTCTCCTTCCCCACACTCAGCACTAGTTACGGCCAATGACCAGTAGAGGGCACGCTAACACCAGCTCAGGCCCTAGGCCGGGCCATCACAACCCTCACACTCAGTTCCGGGGCTGACTTTCCCCTTTCTGAAGAAGGGCAGCAGGTAACCCTTCAGAACCTCAGACGGCATGTTGAGACACATTTATTTTTCAGAGAGGAGATAAATTTATGTGAGATAGGAGCCTACTTTCAGTTACCTCTGCATGGGATACAACCCGCTCTGTCTATTGTACTAAAAAATAGCTTTGAGAATTATAAGCTCTGAGAGTGATTTTAGTGCACTGCAGATGGATATAACAATATAATGCCTCACAGACTGGACTCTGGTTTTCATGCCAGACAAAATAGAAATCCAGGAACCTTATCTTCTTTCTTGGAGATGATTTATGTGCTTAATGTGCTTGGGGGAAACAAATGAACTCTCTGATGTTGGGTTTATAAGCTTTGGCTGTATTCTGGAGAAGGAAAGAGAGAACTGACATCTCCAACCCTGAACTGGGTCAGAAATTGCATTGCAACCGCTTTCCCACTGAGCTGTAAGAAATGTAAAGCAAAGTAAACACATTTTTTCCAGAGTGGAGGAATGGAGGTCCTGTCTATCCCTGCATAATTCATCTGCAGAAGAAACTGCTGTGGAAAAGACATAAAAAACGTCGATGTGTCGATATGTTCCTGATGGGTCTTTTTGTTGCAGATCAGATGCAGGTGATGGATTGAACTTATTTTTCCTTAGGTTCCTCTGTATGAGCTTTATGAATTGCAGAAGAGTAAACATCGAATCCTTGCTGTGAAAGGTAAGAAAATCTGCTGCTCTCACCCCCCATGGGAAACCTTTAAGGAGCCGCTCAGATGTCTTTGCAAGTCTTCCTGATCCCCGCCTCCCACCCCTGGGATGATTGGTTTCACCCCTTTCCGCGTTTCCTCAGCACAGGCGTACACTTCACTTCGGCCTCGGCTCATGTCTGTGTGATTGATGACCTCTTCTGCTGGGTTGTGGCTCCTGGAGGCCACAGCCCCGCTGCCTGCTGTGAACATGTGAGGCCCCGGGGACTTGCTCCACGAGTTGACCTGCGAATCAATGGAGCAGGAGCCTTGGTCCTGAAGACCCTGTTGATAATGACGTGATCACTGATATCTTTATTTTTTATTTTTATTTTTTTGCTTTTAAGAAAGAGAGAGAATTGGGAAGGTGGGAGGGGAGTAGCACTTATTGGTAGATAGACCACGCTGGACATTTTCATGTCTATTTTCATTTAACACACACGAACCCCATTAAAATAGGCAGCCTTATTCCTAGCCTACAAATAAGAAAACAGAAAGTTCGGTACCTTGCCAGAGAACAGAGAATTTTGAAGTGGAGGAACCTGCCAATAAGGACTCTGCTTTATTTATGTTTTAGTGACAACCTCTGAATTTAGCAATCCCAACCCACGGGGGTCTCTGATTAGACTCAGACCATCCTTTACAGAAATTTTGCTTTAGGAGCTATATCCCTACAACCAGCCCAAACTGCTAATACTTCCTTCTGCAATTTCCCCTCTCTATTGCTTACAGGTTGATAGGCAAACCAGTTTGATAAAGACTCTTCTAGAGGAGAATTTGGTGGAATAGGTTTCTACAGTTTGGAGAAATGTATATCGAGGGTTCATACATCTTTTCTCTCCTCCCAGAATATAAACTTCTTGAAGGTAACAGACAAACCTTGTTCATTTCCAGTACCCCACCAACTCATCATTGTCTACCTGAATTTCTTTCATCCAGTAGATACCCAGCACATATTTGTTCTCCTCAAATTTATTTTGAATAAAGTTGAGTTAACATCAGAGGCACTCCATTGTAGTAACCTCGTGGAATGATACTGATGACCATCTGATTTCATCACATCTAGCTTAAGGAATGGTTGCTGTTTGGAACTTTCCTGTCATTGGTGGGCTAAGTGACGGTCAAGGGTAAGAGATAATGTCAATTAGAGGTCACTGGATTAAATTCTTAGTAATCCTCCTATGACTTCAAATATAAGAAAACTGCATTTTTAAAAATGAAACAGTCCAGAACCTCTTGAGAACATTATTTTCTTCTTTGGCAGGATCTTCATCAGACCTTGAAATTATTTCCCCAAATATGAGGTGCCTAGATCTCTAAGTATAGAAACGATTTCAGTTTAAAGCTGTAGGTTGACCCATGCCCTCCACAGAATTGAACATAACGAGTCAGTTTTTTATTAAAGTGGAAGGTGAAGTAGTAATATACTTGCTGAGAATCCCAGTAGAGACTGAGTGAGTGCATGTGAGTGTTTCTGTGAGGGAAGAAGTCAGGGATTTTCAAGGGCTCATCATTATTCTTGCATTCACCTCCCTCCTGTCAAGCATGCTTGTAGTGCACAACAAGGCTGTGAGTTCATCAGCCAGCATGAGTAAACACTAAGTTGGCAAAAGGGAAGAAGTTACAGTAAATGCAATTTCAAGAAGACGGCCTTAGGCTAGGCAGGTCAACTTTATTTGTTCTGACAGCCCTGAAAGATTTAATGCTTTCAAACAGCATTACTTTCTTTAATAAAGGCTTGAATAACCTCTGATATAAAAAAATTCCAGGAGTATTTACATCAATATACATTTTCTTCATTGTTCTCTATTGGCAGAAAGTTCAAAGGTAAAAAAGGGATGCATATTTAAATAATTCAACTGAGTTTGGTGACAAATTTCAGTCCAGGCTGCTAAAATGAGAAGACAGGAGGTTCTGTTCATGTTTACTTGAAGAGTTGACATGGAATGTGTGTGTGTGTGTGTGTGTTAGAAAAACACTGGCTTTAAAGTTGGACTTATTAGTTCTTTTTCACTTATAAAAATTAGGATTTCGTGACAGCCAGCAAATGCCATTAGGTCATTTCTTTTAACAAATGTGCTTGCACCCTCACTACATTAAATTCTTTTCTCTAAGCTATTACCTAAGTTAGAATTTCAAAAATGAATACAATTTTGTCACAAATTGCAGTAGGTTATGTATCTTGTTTAATATAAATACTATTCATGGTTTGTTTTAAAGGCTTCATATTATTCATTTTATAAAACTGAGATCCCATTGCATACACTTTTCTATACATTTCTTGTTATCTAGCAATACATTGTAGTAAGGGCCTCCCCAAGATGTGCTACTTTGCCATGTTGATTATTTTGAGTTGAAGGCAACTGAGACCCTGAAGGCTGAGGAAAAACTTCTGTCCTTCCTTGACTATCTAGAAGAATCTAAATTGGGGGTCTTGCACATAACAAGAATTATAATCAGAGATAACCTTTTTTGACCTATCTGTATGGCAGGGTAAATATCTAACCATTGACCATCCACTATTCTTATTGACCTGCAAATGACCTTCCTCCCTCGGAAGCCTCAGGTGCCTGCCCATATGCCTTAGCCCACAATGCCATTTATGCCTCATTCTAACTGTCTCTGAATCTCTCATATATGTGGGATCTCTGACTCTCTCACGTCTGTTCAGTTCCTATATGTATCAATTAAATTTGGTTATTTTCTCTTGTTAATCTGTCTCATGTAGATCTAATTATTAGACCAGCTGGCAGAACCTGGAAGGTAGAGTAAAATGTTTCCCTCTTTTACAGAAGAAATCAAGAGGAGTCAGTTTTCTAACTTGGTGTCCTAATTAGGCGGAGGTGTTGGCCTCTGCTACATCTGACCAGACCAACTGATGCACGTTCAACTTAAAACCAGTTTGCAGGGCTGGGCAAGATGTCGACCATGGTCCACCGATGGACTGCCAAGCAATTTTGGGTGGCCGCCTGAATTAAGAAAGAAGTGTCATAGTGGACACCACATTACAACAGGGCCAGGGACTAGGCAGCTAAATGTAAAACAAACACACTTCTTGGGTACACACACATAGTATGTCCTTGAGCAAGTGCAAATCAATAGCTAGTGGACCGTAGCACTCAGAGAAAATGAGAAGTAGCCCTTGCCCTGAAAAAGTCTACCAGTCTGGTTTAGAGCCTAGGCCTGGCTAGCAGGCAGATCTAGATCTGATCTCTCTTTCTTGTCTGTAAAAGGGGAATAATGGCACTTACGAGTGTCTCAGAGGAGTGTTATTTATATGAAGCACAGCCTGTCAAGCACTAAGAAAAGAGAGTGGTTCATAGGACAATCAAGAAATACCGATGGCTTTTCCTGCCCCTCCCCCTCCTGCTTCTACTGTTGTTAGCATTATTATTGCCCTAATAGGGTTTTCCCACATTGGATTAAAGTGGAATTCCTGGTATCTTTATTAATATTCTTGAGAAAAAAAAGTTAAACCAAATTAGCATATCTAACAATTTTTAAAAAGCTGCTTGAGCCACTTCTTTTCTAAATGAGTTTTTTAACACGCCCGTCTCACCTTCTGGCTGCAGGTGGCATTTTCTGAGCCATGAATGTTGTCTTATGACCTGCCAGGCTGCCTCTCCACCTTCCTCTCTCTAATCACAACCTAGGTTAAAACAGTTCATCAGACAAACAATCTTCCACACCGCCCTAATCAACTCTAAACAAATCACTAATTCCTCAAAAGATTTCATTTCATTTAAACCTCTTGAAAATTTTTAGAAGTGTGTAAGGCCGACTAGCATGGGTAAGCCTGTTTTCCTGGACTGCTTTTGAAGGCAATGGTGTGAGCCTGGAGTGGTCACTACAGGAGGGGTGTGGTGATCTAGGCTCTAGATAAGAGAGTGTCTCCTGTAATAGCTGGGATCTTGTTAGTCACCTAAATGTCCTAATCTCTGTATTGTCAGTTCTAGAATGGGCCTAATAGCATCAGCTTTTCCAATTACAGTGATACTTTGGAATCCGAACATCCCAAAACTTAAATAACCTGGAATCTAAAAGAAAAAAATCAAGCAAATTTTGCCTCGGAATCTGAACTCCAACATGTTGTTGGCGTGGGATGTATTGACTGTACGGCGCGTAGCTTTACCCGAATGCCCACTCATCTTGGAACTCGAACATTTTGAACTCAAACAGGATTCTGGGATGAATTAAGTTCGAACTCCAAGGTATCACTGTGTAAGGTTGAATGTATCAAATGAGGATGCATAGAAAAGTGTTTTGAGTGCCACATACTATGATTAATACGGCCCTTCCAGTGCAGAGATTTACGCCCCCCCTAGATTGAGAAAATTATTTGAAATGCCTTATAATAGAACCATTCTCCACTCCACATACAGAAAGTGGAGAACTGGTGGCCCCTGCCACCAGTCACTGTTTCATGTCAATTAACATATTGCTTCCCTATAAGCCCACAATTGAATTACTTTTCACTTTACTGCTAATAAAATTCCTCCAACAACTTTTCATTGGTGTTGCTGTCTATTTTATTTATTTATTTTTGACCTACAAAATGCTATATATAATAAATGCACACAACTTGGTGAGTTTGGAGATAAGTATACACCCATGAAACCATCACCATGATCTATGCCATAAACATATCCATTCCCTCCAAAAGTGCCTCCTGCCCTTGTACTTATTATTATTGTTACTGGATAAGAATACTTAACATGAGATCTACTCTGTTAGCAACTGTGTAAGTACACAGCACAGGACTGCTAACTGCAGGCACTGTGCTGTACAGTAGATCTCTAGAACTTATTCATCTTGTATAACTGAAATTTTGTACTCCTTGACTAATACTTTCATGTTTTCTCTGACCCTAGCCCCTAGCAACCATCTTCCATTCTCTGCTTCTGATTATGGGTCTGACTATCTCAGATTCATCATGCAAGTGGCATTGTGTAGTGTTTGTCCTACCAATGATCTTTGACAAAACTCTGCATGTACTCCAGACTAGTGACTGTATAGTATTCAATATCCATATAGGGGGAAGCTGGGATGGCTCAGCGGGTTAAGCGCTTGCTTTGCAGCCCCGGAGCCCAAGGATCGAATCTTGGTTCTGGCCCAGGCGGACCCATATGCTGAACTGGGGTGTGCTCCCAGTTCAGTTCTTGCCGGGGCCTATGTGGGAGGCTCCCGGTCCAGTTCCTGCCCTGCGCAGCCCCGTGCCCGCCTGTGGAGAGAAACTATATGGAAAACTGATGCTGTCAACTATGGAGACTGCTCTGGGCCCTCCTCCTTCTCTCTGTCTCTCTGTCAAAAAACAAACAAACAAAACTATCCATATAGGACTATGGGCCATGTGATGTTACCTATTTCAGACTTAGTATGTCTCCAGGTAACACATTTTACGAAGTCTTCTCCAGTGGCGGTCTTTTCTACTCAGGGGATGGAAAGAGGATTAAGTCTACAAAATATTCATGTTCCTGTATCTTTGTTTAAGCATTATGTTCTCCTTTGGAACACACACACTCCCTCCCCCTTCTCTTTGTTCATCTTAAAATTCTTCCTTCTCTTTCTTGTCCCCACTTGTCAGTGACCTATCCTTTCTTGAAGACCTTGTAGAAATAGCACTGAGATACTATATCTGTTACTCTATTTATCATCTTCTGACATTGGTATAAACAATTTTTCATCAGGTTATTTATATGTGTGCATAGTTCCTCTATTACGTTCTACCCAACTCCAGGGACTGTGTCACCGTGTGAAGGACACTTGTTCTACAAACTAGGACACTTCCATTGTACCATGACATGGACAAGAAATAAAGTTACTTGTATTAAGCCTCTGAAAAATTATTTTGTCTGTGTGACAGCAGTTGAGATAAACCCAACTAATGCATAGATTGCCTTGAAGAGGAGCCCACACGGCGCGGCATGGGCTCCGATGTCAGGTGGTGTGTAGCACAGCATCAGAGGCAGGAGGGCTGGGGGACTAGGATAAAATGCTCTGTAAAACTGTCACCGCATCACCTGGAGGGCAGACTAAGTTGCTGTGACCTGTAGCATTAGGGAGAGAGCTTCAAAACAGCCACAGTGGTCATGGGTGGCAGTCGCTTCCTACTGCCCCAGTCAAGGGAGAGACACATTCCAAAAAGAATTGGCCAGTTTCCGAACATCAATGAAAGGGAGCAGAGAAACGAAAACTAGAGCCTTAAACCAGCGAGCAAGAAATAAAGCTGCAAAAAGCTTTGAGTAACAAAGGCACACAGATGTCTCAGTTCAGAAAATGATTGAGCCCCAGAGGTACTGTTGAAATTAAGGGGCTTTCCTTCCCACTTAAGCCTTTTGTTCCAGATGCCCTCAAGGTATCTGCCATGACCTTGATAGGTGAGGCACAGGCATTTGGGAACAAATGACTACATAGGACTATGATTTACGTCTAGGAAGGAATATAGGGTGTATGTATATGAAACTGGCTGGTGCAAGTAGGTCACAGTCAGCTTAGGTTTTAAAGATTAAAGATTTATTTTTATTGGTTTTTGACAGACAGAGAGAGACAGAGAGAAGGGGGAGGGCCCAGAGCAGTCTCCATAGTTGACAGCATTAGTTTTCCATATAGTTTCACTCCACAGGTGGGCACAGGGCTGCGCAGGGCAGGAACTGGGCCGGGGGCCTCCCACATAGGCCCCAGCAAGAACCGAACTGGGGGCACACCCCAGCTCAGCATATGGGTCTGCATGGGCCGGAGCTGGGATTCGATCCCTGGTCTCCGGGGCTTCAAAGCAAGCGCTCAACCCGCTGAGCCATTCCAGCTTCCCCCAGCTTAGGTTTTGAAGGAATTATGCTGGTGAAGAAACCACGAGTCTGGTCTACTAAAGGCTCGTAAGTGTAAAACAACCCTCAGTGCAATTAACACCTACAGGAAATGCACCCTGAAAGCTGCACTGCCTCAAGAATCGCATTGTCCCCAACAGTCAATTCAGAGGTAACCCTGGCAGATCTTGGACAAAGAAGAACCTTCCAGAGGACAAAGCTATTGAGGGTCATGCATATAAGGGACAAGAATTTGGCCAAATCAAGGAACCACTCTCACTATGAAGCTGGGGGAGGGATTGGTGGAGATGGTGGGTCTTCAGAGTGCCTACCCAGTACGAGGTCATCTCACTGCTGGACACCACAGGACGTTCCTTTTCTAAAAATATTTCTGATATGAGACAGACTTTTATTGCGATAAGTCACTGAGATTTTAGGGTTAATTTGTTAGCATCTGGTGCTATCTTAACATTTGTATCTTTTCCTCCATTTCTAGCATTTAGCACACACTGCTTGTTGCTATTGGTAACACTCCTTTGACCATTTTGAGGATTCACACTCAATACATAGGTCAATTAGCAATTGATACAACTATTTTTATACCATTTGGTTGAAAATCTGATACATAGCAGGTAACAAATTATCATCTGTATTTAATCAGAGAATTTCTTGAATGTCTGTTTTAAATGTTCCTGATGAAAAGAATTGAAGTCCTGGTCTATGTGGTGTAAGAATTTGGGGACCTAATCATCATTTGTTCCTGAGGACTTGGAATTATTTATAAAGAAAGTCCTTATTTTGCTTGCAGGAAATCTGTTAGTTTCTTTTTGGCAAAGATGGGATGGCCCTTCAATTAGACGAGAGCCAAACTGATGCATCCTTACCATATGTTCATTTGATTTTAGAGGAGATGGGTTCTGAGTATCTGTGCCAAAGAATATAGCCCTGATCTTTCTATGGTCTAACTTCCATCAAAATACCAAAGTATATGATAGTTATCCCAAGAACATACAGCTTATTTATTTTTTGAGCTAGTTTTATCCAGGACAGAATATCAGAAAGCTGTACCACTTCCGCCCCTTGCCCCTCATCCTATTCTACCCCACTCCCTATGGAATTGTTTGGGTTGAAATCTTTTTTGAGTTATATTTGACTCCCTGAAGGAGATTCTACATAAAAACATTTCACAAAAAGTTTCTTGTGAGAAGTATTTGTTGCGGAAATGCTGTTGAAGATATTGTCTGCTGCCTGTCTTGGGGCTGACTACGTGACAAAGGGCATAGAGTGTCTCCCCTATCATTACATTCTACAAAATTCTGAAGACAGAGCAAAATGCCAAAATTTGTAATGCTTGGGTTGTGGGTACATGTGTGTATGCGTATTCTTCTCTGTGTTTTTGCATGTTTTTTGAATTATTTTATAATAATATTAACAACAGCAACAATAATAACATGATTATCACTCAATTTCTTGCCAGCCAGTGGTATCCATTTTCAAGATGCTTGTCTTGGGGCTGAACATCTAACAGACATCTCTCTGTTAGGTAGTGGTGAAGACGTGTGCAAACGGCTAAGTGTGATAGGCCCGGGGCCAGCCAAGTTTTTGCTTCTTACTGCTTTCTAACTTTGGGTGAGCTATGTCCACACTTCGTGAGAATTAAATGGGAGAATATGTGTAACATGCTTAGCACAGTGCCTAAAACACACTAAGCATCAATAAATGTGAGCTATCATGTATGTGATATTGCCTATGTGGTCCATGCATGGGCAGATTTCTAGGCCAGTAAGTATTATCCATGGTATTAGAAAAACAAAAAATAACAATAGAATAAGAAAACTTTCAATTCTCTAGAGAAGCCATTGCATTTTATCGTTATAGGCTGTGTACTTCTGGCTACGAAGAAGTTCAGGGCCAAATTTATGCAAGTGGGGGAGACCTCATGACCTGGATAATTATGATCTATTTTCCTCTTGTCTTGAAGCTCCCTACTTTGCGTGACTTCATTTTATGCTCCCTTATTAACCACCTTAGAACCTTTGCAGTGTGGTAGGGATGAAGGAAGGAAAGAAGAAAGAAGAAAAAAGCCACAGGCCACAGGAAGAAAGGAAAGCAAGAAGAAAGGATTTGTGATACAAGACTTTGAAATTATCCATTGTAACCTTCAGTTCTTGAATTCATGCTAATTGGCATAATTTTTCATTGCATACAGTATATTTTCAGGTTCTCTCTGCTGCCTGGGGTTTGTTTTACATTTTGACTGGCATTAAGCCTTTAGCTATTATCCCCAGTGCAACTGTGAGTTTTCATAAATGACGCCACTTGAGGGTTGTTACAGGTTCTGGTTCACTCCGGTGTCTGACAACTCCTAGAGTCAGTTCTTCATTATCTATGTGGAGACAAGGCACTTCGTTTTTTGGCAGCAAATGTTTCATCCAAGGTCAATTTCCCTCAAGTGCTCAGAACCATTTCAGATGGTGTGTGCTCAGGGAATGCAAATTAATTTAATGTCAGCTTTGGCCAAACCCTACTAGGAAAGTAAACCTGTTTTTAAAAACATCATAAACACTGATGAACATCATCTAAATTATACAATGTTTGAGTGTATATAAATATATAACATTTTACCTAATTCCAAAGGCATCATTCCATAGAACTTTTAAACTTAACTTTGAATTAGCCTTTTGCTCTTTGATTAGAAGTACGTTTTAATTTAACATTATTTAAATATCTGTCGTATTTTATTGTAACTGAGGGATATCAGAACAGGTTGAGAACATGTGTATGTTTTATATTTTTGTTCAATTACAAAAACGCAACATATGCTTCTAATAGAAAATGAGGAAATCCAGAAAACTGTAGAGAAAATTAAACTACTTTGCAATTTCTTCACACAGATATAATCATAAATAACATTTTATTATGTCTCTCCATACATTCTTGAGGGTGCAGAAGTTCTTGGGATGGACTTGTAGATTGCCTCAAGAAAAGAATTAGAGTGTCTTTGGGGGTTCCAAAGGCCCCCTTAGAATGACTTCCCTGCTGAGTAAGGCTCCCCAGTTTGAAAGAAGGACGGGTAAGGAGTCTATGTGAGCCGCTTTTCCACCAGGAGGCTCCACATCTTCCCTTGTCCTCCCATCTCTCCCTCCAGCTTCCTAATGGGCTGGCCTGGAGAGGCTGGGCTGAGACAGCCTGGAGCACCCAGGCCCCGCAGACTTTCCCAGTTGGATGTCAGTGATCGGGGTGTCCGGCTTTCTAAACACATTAAAAAATCCAGTGCAATCGCATCACGTTGTTTGACAGAAGGATGAGGGAGGGCAGGGTTTTGCAGCGCCCTGGGTCTGATTCCTATGGCAGGAATCCTTCCATGCCTTTTCAAGCACTTTCCTGTTTGCCTTTTCCCTTACCTCAAAGCACTGAACAGCCCATGTTTTTCATAGCACTCATGTTTCCTTTTTCTGGAACGATGTTCTTGTTTTCTCAGAGGATTCTCCCCAATCCTTCACTCTAATGATGAGATTTGATTAGGCTATCAGTTATTGGTCCCCCACCCTTGCCAAAGATGGGAGCATGTGACCCAAGTTGGGCCAACTGAAGAAGTTCCCTGGGATTTAAAAGTGAGAACCAGGGAACTAGGATCTTTCTTTTGGTAGCAGAACTGGGAAGATGTGAGACCAGTACTGTGTTCTGTGATGTGTGAAAGATGGGGTCTGCAGTGAGAGGTATTAATCCAGTTCTCAGAGAGAGGTGGAGAAGCAGAGATATAGAGGGAGGACAGAGGCAGGGAGAGGGCAGAGAGGGAGAGTGGGAAAAAGAAAAAGGGAGAGAGAGACAGAGACACTCGATGGCAATTTAGTTTATGATTTGATCCTCCAGTTTCCCTGGATTCTCTTCCAAAATTTTGGGTTTTTCCCTTTCTAAAATTTGATGACCTATTCCAGGAATTTTTTCTAAACACGAATTCAGAATTGGTTTTCCCTCATTTGCAACCAGAAGAACCTTGAACAAGACTCTCCTCAACCTCCCACCCCCCCATAACTTTGGGTCTGTGCAATCCTCTGGCTCCTCCACTGTCTTGATTTCTCTAAGCCCCAAGATCTTTAAGTAGCTCACCACTCTCCCCTCCCTCAAGGCACTCTCTAACTCACTGTGGCAGACAGCAGCCTTGATTAAGCTGGGCATTTGTTCTTAAAGAGTTGCTGGTTAGTTCCAAAGAATCCTCAGTTGGCAGAATGTGCCAGAATAGAAGGCTTCTTAACCTATCCTTACTGAAGACGCTCATTTTGGGAAATATGCCATGAAGTGAAGTTATATAGCCCATCACTTTGCTCTTCGATCCCACTCACCCCTCGTCTTTGCCTGTGGTTCCACAACCCACAGGGCCCGGTCCTAATAAGCAAGGCATTTTCTTGGAGACAGTGAGGGTTAACCTTGCAAGATTCTCGAGCTGTAGTGAGTCTCCTCTATTATACTATCCTTAAAGGTAATTGTTGAGTGCTTTTTAACTTCTCATATTGTTTTGCAGTGGTGAAATGGCAAGGTAAATCACGTACAAGACAACAGATGGCATGGTTTAAAACAAGAAAACGTGTCTAGTCAAAAGCCAATAAACACAATGTTGATAAAATGGTATAAACCATCCTAATTCTGGATTTGTTGGTTTTCCTGAATATACCTTGAGTTATGGTTAAAGATGGGCTTGGCTTACTCAAATAATTTGTAGCACTTAGTATGTGCCCGGCACTGAGCTAGGTGGAGGGACACTGCTCATCACTACAAGATAATCTTATTTACATCACATTGGATCGACTGCACAAGAAGTTGCAACAATTTAACAATTAAAAAAAAAATTAACAAAAAAAAAAAAAAAGAAGTTACAACAGTATGTTGTCCTTTTCTTTTCCTAAGACAAACCTCTCCTTAAAATACCCTCCAGCATTTACTGCTAAAGGCCAAGTGTAAACGCCACATCAAGTTATGAATTTGACATCCACCAGGGCTCAAAAGGAGAGAAGGTTTGTGCCTTTTCTTTGCATCCCGAACTTCCCTCAGCAACCATCGCTATCTGAAGGAGGTCTGGGAGACAGCTGAACTGCTGCCAAATGCCACTCCACTCCACTGACAAAACAGCACCCCTGCTGTGCTTTTTGCTGACAGGTATCTATTTTGAACTGGAGAACACAGTGACAGTTCCCAGGGAGACCTCCTCATGTTATGTTTTATTCATGGTGTCTCCCTGGCTGGCTTCTTCATTGTAAAAATCGAGGGTGTGGCTAGGTTTCTTCATTGTGAAAATGAACCCAAAATAAAATTTGAGTGTCATAATAAAACTGTCCCTTTGTGTGATGAAAGCCTACACCCAGCAGTATGAGATTCTGGGATGGTCTGTGTTTAGAGGACTTTTAAGACAAAGCATCCACAGAGACATACTGTTGTGGAGTAGTGAAAGAAACAGGTCAGATAAACCAGAAAACATTTGCTGGGAAATACAGTAAACTTCAGACATCTGAGAGCAGGGAGAAAAAAGATGGTGTGGTAGATACAAATAGTAGACTGACAGCCATGTGGGCCAAGAGTAGGAAAGTAGCAAAGCATATACAGAGTAAACATTTATTCTAGCGTCTCCCTAAGAAATGTCATCCCACAACTTCATCATGGTCTTTGCTATAAGTACTACATACCTTTCTACTTAACTACTTAACTAGCATCTTTTCACCTGCCCCACCCCTCTAAACAACAAAACCAAATGAAACCAATGGCCAAGAATTATAGAAGACAGAGGTTATCATGCTAGGTCATATACAAATGGATGCACTATGTATACCTTGAGAAGTATGGTCTTCTCGTGACGAGTGATGTTAACGCTGTGGGGTTGACCATTGGCCATGTTCCTGTGGTCCATGTCAATGTTATACGGTTCTTTGGTGCCACCCAGGTTGTAGCGAATCTGTAAGCTTCCTACATGAGGAAAAGAAATGCAGCTCAGTAATTTTATTTTTTGCTCTGGGGTTCATTTAACGTAACTTCCCCTTTCCCTTGACACTTATATTCCTCAAACTCTGCTTCCTCCATTAACGTGCATTAACACCACTGCCACTCCGACTCACTACTCAGGGGCACCCTAACTCATAAGGGCTAGAAGCACCAGGCACACACGTGTTTACAATCTGCCACCAATGAGCCCATCAGTGACCATTATCTCAAAGTTGACACAGCAAATGGCATAAATGATCCAAGTTGGGACTGTGCCTGGGAAGGAAAAAATGAGAACATATACAGTATAGGGTTGTGGAGACACCTGCAGGCCCCACAAAATACTCTGTGAAATAAAAAATACATGCACAATGCAGGATGGTCTCATAGCATCAGCCACGTGCGCCATTCTGCATACAAAAGAAACATGAGCATACATGTTAAAAATAAACATAATTCAGAAATGTTGGGTGGCTTCACTGAGATCAAGAAAGCAGAGCGATGAATTTTATTCTAGGCTAGAGACTGCATCAATCCAAATGCAAAAGAAAAGAAAAGGGACTTCCAGGTCACCCAAGTCCTTGTCCTCTCACTATAGCTCACTTTGCCTCGACAAACTATTCTTTTTTTCTCTCCTTCTTGTTTCTTCCCAATAATGACAAACAATATTCAGAAAGACTAATATTACAGCAAACAACTCTTGTTATTCATGATTTTTAAAGACATCAACATTAAAAAAAAAGATTTATTTTATTGTTTTTGACAGAGACAGACAGACAGAGACGGGGGGGAGGGCCCAGAGCAGTCTCCATAGTTGTATGTCATTAGTTTTCAATGTGATTTTGTTCCACACAGGTGGGCGGGAGCCTTGCAGGGAGGGAACTGCCCCTCGAGCCAGGGACTAAATGGAGAGGGAGCTGAGCACTAAACTGGGGGCCTACCACATGGGAAGCACATCCCAGTTCAGCATATGGGTCAGCACGGGCTGGGGCCAGGGCTGGGATTTGATCCTTGGTTCTTGGGACTGCAAAGCGAGTGTTCAACCTGCTGAGCTATCCCGGCTTCCACAAGACATCAACATTTTAATCTCATTTTCTAACTCAGATTGGAATCTTCATGTTAATAGCTTTTGACATCTCAGAGCTCAAAAATGGAGCCAGCAATCTAGCAGACCTACAGTCTGACCAACTGTAAATCACCTCACATATTCTTTGTTGCCACTTTCATTTTTCTTCTAGAGGAACAAACCTGGTTTTCTCATTTTTAAGTTGTAAAATAAAACATGATAATTAAAACTTAATAAATAGAAAGAAGAAAAAAATAAAAGAAAGTCACTGGAAATGCCACCATCCAGAGATAACTACGCTGAATGTTTGGCAGTATCTTTTTCCAGATATTTCTCATCTCCTTATATACTCATATACATACATATGAGTAAATGCAATAGTTTCCAAATGCCGCCCTTCCTTATTTAGACATTTTAGCATTACGTGTGCTGTTTAGACTATTCCACCATGTTCCCAGAGTTGAAAGAAACGTTCATTGGAACAAGCAAGAATGAATTACATTTCCTATTTTTGCTTTCTACTCATATTGACAAATCTTCGCTACTTCTGTGGTTTACCTCAGTTCTTTATTCTAGGTCACTGTGCTTACGGCATTTCAACAAAGCATTGTTGACTTCTGTCTCCTAAATGTGTCACAGCCACTCCTCCATCCCTAGAACCACAGGGCCTCCTCAGGCACTTACTATAGAATGCCCTTGTGTGCCTCCCACAGGGGCCCGCTCACCAGGGTGACGCAGCTCTACGCACAGCTCCTAGCCTGGCTTGGTGCTGTGTGTTGGCCACTTCACATCAGTGACCTGAGCTTCACCTGCACCGCTTTTGTCTGGATCAACTGATCCTAATCAGTCTGTTGTTTAAAAGTGACCATCTTGACCTCACCTCACTCTCGGGTGTTTTCTCTTTCTCAGGTCTTTCTTACTACTAATCCTATGAAAGGAGATGTCTTATTGGTGCTTGAAACACAACATATGCAAAACCAAACTCTCGATCTTTGCACCCCTCCCCTAAAGTGTTCCATTGCAATTTCCCACATTTCACTTCATCCTGCCAAAAGCTCCAACTCCCTTCTGTCTTCTAGATTCCACATATGACCTGCCAGCAAATCTTGGCTCTTCAAAATATGCCTTGCGTCTTGCTACTTTTCATTCTCTTCATTACTCCCCTCCAGACCAAGGCACCATCATCTTTTGCCTGAATTACTGTACTAGCCTTCATGTTAACCGTCTTGCTTCTTCCCTGCCCTCGCCTTTCACACCCCAAACCAGCCTCTGCTTCTCACAGACCCAGTGCCCGCTGTACCCAGCAGTCAGAACACTCCAATGGCTTCCTATCTCACTCACAGTAATCAGTTTTCATGGTGGCGCACCACACCAGACCCTATATGATCTTCTCCTATCACTTGTGACATAATCTATTACCGTATTTTCCGGCGTATAAGACGACCCCCTAATTTTACAGTTAAAACATATTAAAACATAGGTTTAGGCCTATATTCGCTGTATAAGACTACAGCCTTGGAAGTGGGGGGTAGTCTTATACAGTGAATATAGGCCTAAACCTATGTTTTAACTGTAAAATTAGGGGGTCGTCTTATACGCCCGGTCGTCTTATACGCCGGAAAATACGGTACTACGCTCAGCCTCTTCGCTTACTTCTCACCAGTCCACAGTGGCCCACTGCTGTTTCTCCAGAAGCCAGCATGCTCCTGCTTCAGGGCCTTTGCACTTGATGGTTCTTCCATCTAGGATGCTCATTCCCCAGTTACCTCCCTGGCTGACCCCGCAACCCCTTTAGGACTTTGCTCAAATATTGTTTTCTCTGATTATTTCTGTGACTTCCTCATTAAAAGCAGAACTTACCCAGGCTTTTTCCTTGGCCAGGCCCTCATTTTTCTGCTTTATATTTTCCCTGTGATAATTCCTACCAAACAACATGCTACTTCTTATACTTGATTTGTTTCTTCTTAAAAAAGATTTTTATTAAAAATAGAGCTAACATATAATATTATATTAGGTTCAGGGGTACCCCATAGCTATGTGACATTTATGTACCAAAAGAAGTGATGACCGTAATAAATCCAGCAACCATCTGACACGATACCACACTATCACAGTATTATTGACTATATTCACTATGCTGTATATTACATCCCATGACTTATTTGTTTTATATCTGGAAATTTGGACCTCTTACTCCCTTTCACCTTTTCTGCCCTTTAAAAAAATTTTAAATTACAGTTGACATTCCATATTAATTTATATTAATTTTAGGTGTATAGCATAGTGGTTAGACATTAAGAAGTGATCCCCTTGACTAGTCAAGAACCCACCTGGCTCTCTGCATAGTTCTTACCATATTATTGACTGTATTCCCTATGCTTTACTTTATAGCTTCTTGACTAATTTGTAACTATCCATTTGTTTCTTAACCCCTTCTCCTTCTTCATGTTGCTCCTCCTCCCATCTATCACTCCAACAAATCTAGGACCGATCTGACACCATACCTAATTAACACAATATTATTAATTGCATTCCTTATGCTATACCCTACACCCCATAACTACTGTGCAACAACCAATTTGTACTTTTTTTTTTTTTTTTTTAGCATTTTGGATTTTATTTTATTTTATTTTATTTATTCTTTTCACTTTTTTGAACTGAACTGGAGGCCTCACCACATCCGGGAGGCACACACCAGTTCAGCATATGGGTCCTCATAGGCCGGGGACAGGATTCGATCCTCGGTCCCCAGGGCTTCAAAGCGAGCGCTTAACCCACTGAGCCATCCCGGCTTCCCCCAATTTGTACTTTTTAATCCCTTCCCTTTTTTCCAATCATGCCTCAACCACCTTCCCATTTGGCAACCATCAGAATATTTTCTATAGTTATGAGTTTGTTTCTGTTTTGTTTCTTTGTTTATTTTGTTTTTTAAATTCCACATACAAGCAAAATCACATTGCATCTGTCTTTCTCTGTCTGACATACCTCACTTAGTATAATATCCGCCAAGTCCATCCATGACACCACAGATGGCAAGAACCCATTCCCTTCTATGGCCTAGCAGTATTCCATTGTATATGTGTACCACTTCCTCTTTATTCATTCTTCCATTAGTGGACATCCAGGCTGCCTCCTTATCTCTGTTATTGTAAACAATGCTTCATGAGCATATGGATGCACATGTCCCCCAAAGTAGCGTTTTGAGTTTATTAGAATATCCAGAAGTGGGATTATGAGTCGCTCTTTGTCCCTTGGCATAACCTTAGTTTTAAAGTGTATTTTGTTTGATATAATTATTGTTACCCAAACTTTTTTTGTTTTTGTGTTTATGAAGTAACTTTTTTCATCCCTTTACTTTCAACCTCTGTGTATCTTTCAATCTGAAGTGAGTTTCTTGTAGGCAGTATATTTAACGGTTTTGTTTTCTTATCCATTCAGCTGCCCTAAGTTTTTGATCAGAGCATTTAACCCATTTACATTGAAAGTAATTGTTGATAGATATGTAGCTATTGCCATTTTATTATTTATAATTTTAAAAAGATTTTATTGTTTTTGACATAATATATATAGAGAGAGACAGACAGAGACAGAGAGAGACAGAGAGAAGGGGGAGGGTCCAGAGCAGTCTCCATAGTTGTATGTCATCAGTTTTCAACGTGGTTTCATTCCACACAGGTGGGTAGGGAACCATGAAGAACAGTAACCAGCTGGGGATCTCCCACATGAGAAGCACTCCCCCACAAGCAGGAGGCTGAACCGGGGGCCCCCCACATGAGAAGTTCACTCTGGCGAGAACCAAACTGGGGGTAACACCCAAGTTTAGCATATGGGTCCGCAAGGGTCGGGGCCAAGATTCGATCCTCCAACCCCAGGGCTGCAAAGTGAGTGCTTAACCCCCTAATTCATCCTGGCATCCCCTTATTATTCATAATTTTGATTTTTTTTTCTTAATAAAATTCATCTATCATTTCCTGTAATACTGGTTTGATGATGAAGAAATCCTTTAGTTTTTTTCTTGTCTAGAAAGCACTTTATCTGTCCTTTAATTTTAAATGATAGCCATGCTGGGTAGAGTACCCTTGGTTGTAGGTCTTTGCTTTTTCATCACATTGAATATTTTGTGCCAATCCCTCTGGCCTCAGAGTTTCTGTTGAAAAATCAGCTGATAATCTTATGGGAGCTCCCTTATATGTTACTAGTTGCCTTTCTCTTTCTGCTTTTAAGATTCTCTCTTTGTCTTTAACCTTTGCCATTTTATTAATAATAAGTCTTGGTGTGGGACTGTTAGGGTCCATCTTATTTGAGACTTAGTGCTTCCTGGACTTCTATGTCTATTTCTTTCCCCATGTTAGGTAAGTTTTTAGTCATTTTTTTTTCTTTCTTTTTTTTTAAGATTAATTTTATTGTTTTTGACAGAGACAGAGAGACAGAGACAGAGAGAGACAGAAAGAAGGGGGAGAGCCCAGAGCAGTCTCCATAGTTGTACATCATCAGTTTTTGACATAGTTTCATTTCACATAGGTGGGAGGGGGGCTGTGCAGAGTGGAAACTGGGCTGGGGGCCCTCCTACATGGGAGGCAAGCCCCTGTGAACTGGGGCCAAATTGGGGGCTTCCCATATGGGAAGCTCACCCCAGCAAGAACTGAACTGGGAGCACATTCCAGTTCAGGATATGGGTCCACATTGGCTGGGCCTGGGATTTGATCCTTGGACCCCAGGGCTGCAAGGCAAAGCGTTTAACCTACTAAGCCATCCTGGCATCACCTCAGTCATTATTTTTTCAAATAGGTTCTTGATCCCTTGTTCCTTCTCTTCTTCTGGTATGCCTATGATTTGAATGGTGTTATACTTGATGTTGTCCCAGAGGTTGCTTAAACTATCCTAATTTTTAAAATTCTTTTTGATGTTCTGATTGGGTGTTTTCTACTACCTCATCTTCCAAATTGCTGATTCAATCCTTTGCTTTGTCTAGTCTGCTGGTGATTTCCTCTAGTGCATTCTTTATTTATTGTATTCACTATCTCTGACTGATTCTTTTTTTAAGGTTTCTATATCCTTAATTTATTCATGCTATCTCTTTGTTGAATTTCTCACTAAATTCCCTGAGCATCCTTACTTGTTTAGAACTCTGTATCAAATAGGTTGTTTGCCTCCATTTTATTTAGTTCTTTTTCTGGAGTTTTCTCCTGTTCTTTCACTTGTGATATATTTCTTTGTTTTCTAATTTTGGCTGTCTCTCTGTGCTTGTTTTTATGTATTAGGTAGATCTGCTATGGTTCACAGTCTTGGCTGGGTGGTCTCATTTAGTAGGTGCCTTATGGGACCCAGTACAGTCTTCCAGGTCACTTGCTGTGGGTGTTCAATGAGTGTTCCTTGTGTGGATTGTGTGTGCTCTCCTGTTATAGTTGATCCTTGATTGTTATTGGCATGTCAGTGGGTGGGATTGATCCTCATGGCAGACTTGGCTGTGGGGTTTGGCCACATTCAAAGCTTATGGGCTGCTATGTGGAGAGCTTACCCACTGGGTGGGATTTGCCCCAGTGGGCTTTGGTGCCTGTTAAGATCTTCCTTTGTGTGTGCCATTTGTGGGGCTAATTGGGTGGTGCCTTGCTCTGGTCTAAAGCCAATCTCCAAGTATGTTGGGTGTGGCGCTTCTTGGGAGGAGCTCTGCTAGAGGCCCAGGTCACCCATTGTCTGTGACAGGCTGGGGATTACCTGGTAGGGGCTACAAAGCAATACACAGTTATTTGCTATCTGCGCTAAACTTTGAGATGCCTAGAAGAGGCCAGACTCTGACCAGGAATGGCTGTTACCAGTACCAGGCCTGGGTAGCTCTGCAAATACCAGGAAACCCTAAGGCCTGCTGCCACCTACCAGCTCCCATAAGATTCAGCACTAATAAAACCTCTAGAAGTATATAGTTGAGTGTGGCAGGGTCTCAGTGAGTCATCAGGGTGGAGCAAGTGGAACTCACCAAACTAATTCAGATTCAGATTTGGCCATGGATGTGGGAAGAGGGCAAAACACAGAAAAGGTGGCACTCAGCTGCATTGGAGGAGGACCCCACAGGGGAAAATGGCAGCTCCTCCAGCCCTTCCCCCAAAGCAACACACCTCAGTCTGACCCTCTATGTCTCCAACATGCCCCGGGTCACGCCCCCTGTGCTGGGTTTCAGAGTGAGTGTCTACATGGGCTCTTGAAGAAGATATCTGAGTTTCCCACAGCCTTCTGTCTCACCTGGACATTTGGAATCTCCACTCTTTTTCACAACCAGATGTGGTGGGGTTCCCCTTCATGGCACCAGTACTCCAGGCTGGGGAGACTGGTGTGGGGCTGGAGACTCCTCTGGGGGGAACCTCCACACCTGAGAGATCTCTCCTGACTCTCTACCATCACATGGAGGTTTAAGGCTGGCCTGTTTTACATATCTGCCTCTTCTACCAGTCTTGATGTGGCTTTCCTTTTCTTTCTTAGTTATAAAACTTCTGTTCAGCTAGACTTCAGATGGTTCTCCAGGTTGATTATAATTCAGCTAAATTTTCATATGTTCATGGAAGAAAGCAAGCACAGTATTTATGTACTCCACCATCTTGGATCTCCTCCAGCCTTAATTTGTTTTGTGTCTGTCTTCTTCCACTCAAATGTAAGCTCCACAGAGCAAGACATTTTGTTTATATTCTATATGACTTTATTTTCAGTATCTAGAATAATGCTTGCTACTTAGTATGTGCTGAATAAATATTTGTTGAATGAATAAAAAATGGCCTTCCTGCTCTGTCCTCTTTTCTTCCTCATGTTTTCTTTGCAAAGACATCTTTTCAATGCATAACGGATTATTTCACTGGTTCACTTAAAACTCTTCAAAGCTTCCCAGTTGTTCATAACATGAAGACACACATCCTTAATATAGTTTATGATAACCTGTCTAACCTGAGTTCTTCCTGTTACTTTATTTTCAAATCATTGCCATTTACCTTCTCACTTTTTACATTCAAATTACCTTGGACTTCTCTTATTCCCTAGAAAATACAATTCTCCTTCCTTCCTTAGGACCACTGAATATACTGTTCTCTTTTCCTTCTCATTCTCCTCATTTAGTGTTTTACCCTATTTTCTTTCCCTTTGCCCCAATAGCATTAAAAATAGTCTATTGTTTGGGAGTGAAGGAGATGATTAGGCAGTTAATCAAGTTGTCTTGAGTTATTATTATTCTTCACTTTAATTCTGTGCTCTAACCTTGCATAATCACAGCTGATTTTCTTAAATATATAGATGTATTAATTCATCATTTATTTATTCATGTCTTCAGAACACATTTATTTAGTGCCTGTGCAAAACACTTTTGAACCTAATATTTGAAGATCTGCAATTAAAATCCCTGGATGGTTATAAGTGTGGAGTTCACTTCTAATACAACCACTCCAAATCCCTTAGGGGGGTCAGGCTATTCTTGGATCGGGGGAATACAAAGGTAAATAAGAGGGGTCTTTGGTTTTGAAGGCTAGAGGTCAGAAGAACTAATAAATATGCAAAAAACTGGACATTTTATTCCCTACTATCTGTCTTTTATTCTTTTTTTTAAAAGAACAGACTCCATAGATGTACATCATTGGTTTTTCCACATAGTTTCATTCCACAGGTGGGCGCGGGGCTCCACAAGGCAGGAACTGGGCGGGGTTCTCACCCGGTGAGAACTGAACTGGGGGCACTCCCCAGTTCAGCATATGGATTTGCACAGGCTGGGGCTGGGATTTGATCCTCGGTCCCAGGGCTCCAAAGTGAGCGCTCAACCCACAGAGCCATCCCAGCTTCCCCTCTTTGATTTTTTTATGCTCCCTAGCTCATTGAAATCAGTATTAAGTTGTTTTTATTATTTTTATATTTTCTGTTTTCTCTTGAACTTTGTAAATGTTCAAGACATCTATATACATGTCTATAACTGCTTCATGTAATGGCATCAGAAATTATTTTCTTTGAGAGAAAAGATGACTTGGAACTTTAAATTATATATAGAGAATATCTATAAAAAGTAATGGCTATATTCTTGAATAATAAAATTCAAATGATATATTTATTCCTTTCAAATAACAGCACAGGGAACTACTAAATGATTATAGGGAAAGTATTAATATTTGGTTATTAAAATAAAATATTGTTAAAGTGAAGAGATACTTCACTTCTTACATCTCACATTTATCTCCCAAGGGAATTAAAGCTGTTATAAGGGACTGCTCTTTTATTGGCTGCAGCAAATAATGTGCTCAACAGATTTATTTTCTCCTGGTCATCATCATTATCATCAGCAAACACAGAGCACCTATTGTGAGCTGGGAGCTTTTCATCTCACTGGGAAGACAGGGTGTATTTATAACAAAGACAGATAACAATACAGTGCACTCACTGTCAAACAAATGACACTGAAAATAAGTGTAATAGGAGGTTAAAGTGAGGAGAAGTCATTAAAAGGAGACGAGACTTGATCTGGGTCTAGAATGAAAGGCAAGTATTAGACTAGAGAGGAAGATGAGCCTTTTTCTGTTAAGGAAGCACAGTGGGCAGGAACACAGATGCCCATGAAGAGCTTGGGGAATAACTAGTTCCTTGAACATGAAGAGTAGGCACTGAATGTGTGGCAATGTAGATTAAATCAGACTCTGGATAATAATCTCTAGCACTTATATATAGCACAGTGCATTACACTTATTAACTCATTTGATTTTCAGAACACTGCTATGGGGGAGATAGTATTTTACCAATGAAGAAACCGAGGCATGAAGTGGCTGAATGATTACCCACAAATGCTGAAGCAGAATAAAACCACAGACATTCTGATTCTATACTTGGAACTGTAACGCACAAGGTTGGGAGCCTCAATTGAAAGATTGAAAGACTTGGGATTTCTTCTGTTGTTGCTCAGGAAGAGTCACTACTGGTTGCATCATAGGGGTGCTGTATATGCAGGAAGTCCTACTCTGGTTATTGTGGGAGTGACTGAAAGCAGAGAGGGATTGGGACAGAGCTTCTTGGAGGATGCATTGAGGCACACTGCTGTCCCATGAAAGGTAATGGGAGTCCCAGGGGCATGGCTCATCTCATACCTTGACAGACCTGTAGGAGACAAGGACTGCTGGAGACACTGGGTTAGTGACTTCCCAAACACAACCTCAGCCATTTACCCAAGAGCCATTCAGATAATTTTCCATGTGTACCTGACATGAACAATGGCAGGAAATCCTGAAGACATCTGCCAGGATAGTAGCAGCCGGGAAGAGAAGACTAGGATACCCTTGGAGGACACGAGAAGAACAGAATCCACAGGACCTGTTTGCCTGGGTGGCTCACAAGAGGGAGAAGGCTGGAGCATTCATGAATGACACCAGGCTTGTGAATTCAGGTGCCTGAGAAGCAGTAGCAACTGTGAGACCTGAGGGATGAGAGTTGGTTTTGGGGAATAGTGATGACAGTATAGCTCTCAATGTTAAGTTAGAAGGGTGCCAGGGCTTTAAGATTTCCTAGTTTAAAAATTTTTTTTAAATTTTCTGCTATTTTGTCATAGTCTTTATTGATCTGTTTTCCTAAATGAGTTACTTAAATTTAATAAGAAGTTCAGTGTTTGAAGTATGAAAAAGCCACATTTTCATCAGCAATCTGAGCATGGCCTCTGACAATTAGACAGAAGCAGACTAGTCGTGCTTTACAAATGCAATGGGAGCTTCCTGCGGCATCTGCAGTGTGGGGAGAGCAGTGCACAGCTCCGGGCCTGGAATCAGACACCTGGCTTTAGAAACCCCAGGTTTGCCATCGCCATCTGGGTGCACGAGTCAATGAACCTCTCTGCACTCCAGTTTTGTCGTCTGTAGAAAGGGGATAAGAATGGTATCTGTGCCATAAAGTTGTGTGTTCACAGGAATTAATGCATGTGAAACTTAGCACAGCTTTGAACATCATTAAATGGCAGCCACTGATATTAAATTGATTAATGCAAACACTTGCCTAGCGAATGCCCACAGACACAAGCACATGTGCTGGAAGGGTGGTGTAGGTGGTGGGAATGTGAGCTATTGAATATAATTGAGGACTAAATTTGAGTGTGGCAGTGACTTGAGGAGCAGACAAGTCAGCATTGCTGGAGCATGCTCACTAATTTCTTGACAAGTTAAATGTGAGAACCATCATCCATGCCCACTGAAAGATTGGGGTATATGGGTGGAGAGGATCAATGGGTTAAATTTTAATCTGACCCAGGAGAAGTAAACTTAATTCATAAACTCATGGAAAGCAGGGTTTATGTACTTTTTTCTTCTGTTTCCTCAATTACTGATTTTACGTATTATTTTTTCTAGTCGGAATAGTGATACTTGTTCCTTGTGGGCATTTGATGTATATAGAAGGTCATATACTACATAGGAGGAGTAAGTCAACAACCCAAACAAACAGATACTGTGCACATATTGTTGTTTTGCTTTTTCTATTCATATTTTTTACAGAGCTAAGCTGATAATGTATAGACAAAACTGTATCTTGCCTTATTAGTAATTTTTTCTCTATGTTAATTCCTCTTCATAAATATTATTCTTTTTTTTAGAGAGTAATTATTTTATCTTCAGTACATATTTATTTTTATTTTACTTTTGACAGATAGAGAGAGAGACAGAGACAGAGCCAGCTAGAGAACCGAACTGTGGGAACTCCCCAGTTCAGCATGTGGGTCCGCCTGGGCCGGAGCCGGGATTCGATCTTCGGTCCTCGGGGCTTCAAAGCGAGCGCTTAACCCGCTGAGCCATCCCGGCTTTCCCTAAATATTATTCTTAATGAACACATAATATTGCATAAAATGGTGACTCCCTCTCTCACTAACCATTTTACCAAACTTGAGCTCCTAGGTCCTTTCCAATTCTTATAACACCTTGGTGAACAACTTGTTTCTGAATCTTTATCTGATTTTTGGCTAATTTCTTTAGGAATAATTTCTAAAAGGGAAAATCCTAGGGAACATTTATTTCACCATTCCCCCCCCCAAAGATTTATTTTATTGTTTTTGACAGAGAAAGAGACAGACAGAGACAGAGAGAGACAGACAGAAGAGGGAGGGCCCAGAGCAGTCTCCATAGTTGTACGTCATCAGTTTTTTTTTTGTTTTTTTTTTATAGTTCATCTAAATTTGACTTTATTCTTAAATTGTAGGTGTCATTTGTGTTACTATTTAATGAGAGGGTTGAGAATTGTCTTAGTCTTGGCTTTTTAAACGATGATTTTGATAACTAATTTTGTTTTGTTTTTTTTTTTTTTTTTTTTTTTTTTTTTTT